>JAUZNJ010031628.1:0-14125 GCA_034780135.1 Jordanella pulchra | reverse complement strand
CTGATAGCTGAAAGATCTGCCTCCCATTCTACTTTTAGAAATTCTAGGAACCACTAGTAAACCTGCAGATTGTGAGCAAAGTGCTCTGTTAGGAATTCAATTCCCCTCAGTGACCTTTTTTCTGTCTGCTTCTTTTTGACAGAAATCGATCAGAATAAGGACCGTATGCTGGAGATTCTGGAGGGGAAGGGGCTGAGCTTCCTGTTCCCTCTGCTAAAGCTTGAGAAGGAGCTGCTGAAACAGATAAAGGCAGACCCATCTCCTCAGTCCATCTACAAGTGGATTAAAGACAACATCTCTCCCAGACTTCACACTGACAAAGGCTTTGTCAACATCCTCATGACAAGGTGTGTTTACCAGTGGGAGCAAACTGTTTTTTTTTTTTCTTGTTTAGGCTGCTGCACACGATAATTAATATTTTTCTTTCGTTTTCAGTTTCCTCCAGTACATCTTCCAGGAGCTGTGCATGACGGAGGGCGACGATCAGCTGGCAGCCCCCTCCAAGGAGCAGCTGGAGCAGGAGAAGCAGCTGCTGCTGGCCTTCAAACCCGTCATGCAGAAGTTCCTGCACGACCACACAGAGCTGCAGGTCAGCGCCCTCTACGCACTGCAGGTGCAATGCAATGCCTGTGGGTTCCCCAAAGGTACAGCTTCTCCTAACAGCTCCGTTAAATTGCATAAACTAAGGGTAACCTCTGTAACGTACTGTTGGATTCCTGTATAAATTATTATTATTATTATTTTTTTGTTTGTTTCTACAAGGGATGCTGCTTCGCTACTTTGTCAACTTCTATGACATGGAGATTATTGAAGAAGAGGCCTTCCTTGCATGGAAAGAAGATATTACCCAAGAATTCCCTGGAAAAGGAAAAGCTTTATTCCAGGTGCATTTCTGTTGGTATTAAAATAAACCAGCTTCCTGTATGGAACTAAATTAGGGCCAGAAAGTTGTTCAAAACATATTTTCTTTTAAGCTGCTTTCACTATTTAAAGTTTTTTGTTTTGTTTTAATTTTTTTTTTAATCCTACTTCCTGGTTTTCTTTACTATAAATGCAATACATTCTCTAGAAAAGTTGTAAATAAGTTTCTTAACCATATTTTCCATTTACAGCACAATGGGTGAGCGACTCCAGCCTCTATCTGTAGTTTGGTCTCTAAAAGATGACTATGTGAGCTGGTGATGGTCAGTGGGCAGCAATAATGTCTTGCGCAGTGAGAAGCGACTAATCAGAGATCAGGGTTTTTCATGGAAGTCCCGCCTCCTTGACTTAAATGGGTGTGATGGTTTAAATTAATGCTTTGCTGGAGCGTGAAATAATTAAATCATTAAAAAAAAACTTGAAATAAAATCAATATTTGACCCATATAATGTTGTATTTTAAGTTTTTTTTCTTCCGTTTGGAAAAGCTTGTCTGTTCTTCCACTTCACAGATTTGTGTTTCTCTTCCCAACAGGTGAACCAGTGGCTGACTTGGCTGGAGACGGCAGAAGAGGAGGAGTCTGAGGAAGAAGCAGACTGAGAAACCAAGCAGAAGCCTCGTGACTTAGAACCACACTTTGTTGTATTTAGACACTTCTTTTGTGTTTTGTTTCGGTTCATTTTAAACACGACGCTTAATTTAACCACTACCACATGGCACTGAGCTGCTTCTGTGAATCTAAACAAACAGCTGGTTGATTTGTGGAGCTGAGAAGCGTAGTTTGACCTGTCGCCTAATGTGGATGTTTGAACTTTTTGTTTTTTGGATCTGTTCTGCCAGCTGCACAACTTCAAGTCTGAAGTGACTTTATCCAGTTTCTCACCTTGTTTGTGGATCATTTTCTCACTTTCATGTTTTGTTTTTTCTTATTTGAAACTTTTTCATCATTTTCCATCATCCAAAAAAAAAAGTAAAGATCTTAACAGATATTTAAATACATGAAATGGTCTTCATGGCGAGCTGCTTTATGATCAACACCATGGTGTGCAAACCAGAAAAAAAAACAAACAAAAAAAAAACATTAAGGACTTTGTGATTATCAGAATGAGGGAATCAGGACAGTTTGACAGGATGGGCCCATTAGATCCAAGATGAAGCATGAGATGGCTTGCTGTGTTGAATCACCCATACACAAAAACCCATTTTTTTTTTCCTTTTGGTTTAATCCTCTGCATGATCAGGAACCCCTCATTCCCTTGTCTCCTCTATATGTCGTGTGTGTGTGTGTGACGAGTGGTTGCAATACTCCTCCAGATGTTACAACTGTTGACTATAACGATTCAAACTTGCCTGTTTCTACCTCTTAGTTGGATCAGCTTTCAGGTTCTGGGATGATTTTGATCATAACATTAAATGACAGTTTAAAAGAAATGGTTTCACATGTCATTCAGCCCCTTTTTTTTTTTAATTCATTTCCAAAGAGGTGTTTCCATGGTTTAAGTATCGATACTCAGAGGAAATGTTTTGTCTGCAGCTTGGTAACCTGGTTAAAAACATCCACCATAACAGTTCAGAGTAAAGGTGATTAAAGTGGCTTATTTTGTTGGAAATCTCAACGTAAAAGTTGCTGTTGAAAGAAGATGAAAAGGCCATACCTACATTTTTTTTTTTCCCCCTCCTTCCCTTTTAAATGTAACGGCTAAATGAAACCATACCCAGGAAGTGTGCCGACAAGCCATGTTTGTGTAGGGCAGTGGATTTGAATCTTATTGTAAGGTATTCATAATTTTTGTGCACCTCTGTTGCTTTAATGTCAATAAAGTCCAATACATGAGCACCAGTACTTGTTTTTTTTTTATTGTTAATAATGCAATATTTTGAAGTAAAACACAAAAAGTTGAAATATAATGAAATGTTCCTTAAGAGTCGACAGTTAATCCTGGTCTGTAGGGATCCAGAAGTATTCAACCAGTTTCCTGCTTCTGCGTGAGGGAGCGGAGCCAGGGCGGTCCCCTTCAAAGGAAGGCAGATCATCAAAGTGACTGGGACCCAAGTCCCTCCCAGAGTGGGGGGCTGAGATCCTCAACATCGTCCTATAAGGGGAGGCAAGAAATTAAACTTTTCATAGTTGAGTATCACAAAACTTAGCATTTACCTAAATAATTAAACCTAAAAGACTTGAAAAGCTCGATCTGAATACCTCAAATGTTTAAAGGACACTTAAGCTACAGCTGAAGAAATGTTTTCAGAATAGTAGGATGCTACCTGGTATCACTTCATTTAGCAGCGGGACTTTTTTGTGTTTCATTTAATGAAGAAACTGTCAAATGGATGCTCTGGGTATTACAAAATCAACCGCTAGGAGGCAGCAAAGGTTACAAATACAATAATACTGTAATAGAGAATTGAAGGCTGGTGACCCGAGCTGGTTCTGGGTCTTGTAGAACTGTAAAGGATATGTAAAACCTTTAAAGTCTTTTAGTAAAGACTATTTCTATTGTTCTAATAGGGTCAGAACAAGACCCTATTATGTACGTTAAATGTAAAAAACAGGCATATTTTGATTGCAAAGATCAAGGTCAATCTAATAAGAAATTGTCACTTGTCCTGATATTTTATAAAACAAGTTTTATAAGAAATTTATTAAAAACAAAGTGAAAGAAGCAATTTTTTTGTTAAAACATAACCTTAGATCATTAATGCTGATACATGCACTTAAATTATATTAGTTTTTGATTTAGCTCATCAATGTTTTAACTTAAATCTTTTACTGTTTTGGTTGAAAATAAACTCATTTGTATGCGTATGTAAATGACCAACAACGTTAAATTTCCCAACGAAAGGCCCTAATTCAAACGATTAGAAAAAACATGGATCCGAATTTCTTCATTTAACAGCTGAGTTATTTGACAGAATTTATTGATTGGTTTAATAATTTCCAGTTACTTTTGCTTTTTCAGTCTCAATAAAAATGTAAATGTTTGAGTAGATTGTCCTTCAATTTTAAATTTCAACCAATCTCATTAGCTGACTGAAAACACATCCATGTATCTACCTAACTGTTTCAGAGTAACAGGAACCGTTCAAAAGGGTGATGTTAAATTTCCATGTTTCATATAACCCAGGTTTAACAAAGAGAAAAGGTGAAAATGCAACGATCAGTCCGGCGGAGATCTTCACTTCTGGGGGTTAGCTTTCCTCTGGAGTGAGGAGCGAAGACGAATTTCTATCGGTCTTCATGAACCAAATTTTAAAAGATTAAATTTGGGACTCTGATACAACAGTATTGTCTAGGTCTATGAGCTTGAAGTGAGGGGAATGTGATCTGAAAAAGAATGAAATATGTAAAACTCAGACTGAAAAACAGAAATTTTTAAGAAATAAAATCTATTTAAAAAAAACTAAAATTTGGAGATAATTGGTAACAATTTTTATTTTTATTTTTTTAATGAAATTTGACAAAAACTAAATATGAAAAAGATTAAAAACAGTTACTACAAAAACATTTTCATCAAAACATTTCCAAAGTTTCATTTTTGGATTTCATTTTCTTTAAATCTCAATCTCAATTTACAAAATCACTCTATGCTGTTAAACCCAGAATATACAAGGTTGATTAGTGACTTTAAGCAGTAATTAATTTTACTCAGGATCCTGAAGTAAGGATTTATGATAACATTTTATCTTTTTTACTATTTTGATTTAGTCTTCATGTAGTCTATACTCCCATGTTGATATTCTGTCTGTATTTTTCAAATCTTTAAGGATTGTGACGCCTTCCCCCCTCTTTTTTTACTGTGTTGGTTTTTGTGTCACATTTCTTTACACAGTTGTTGAAAATCTTCAAGGGTTATGTAATATTGAAGTTGTTAAGGGATACAAAAAATAAATACTGCTGACGTCATGAAACGTGAAGGGATAAGAGGTAGAAGGTACAATTTGAGGGATTGGCTGGTGTCTGACGCCCCCTGGAGGTCAGAGCTTTCTTTGCCTATTGAAGCTCTTCGGAGTAATGGGCAGTTTGAAAGTAAGTAAAGGTCTAAATCCTTCTAAAAGTGATTTGCTTTTTTGTTTTGTTAGAGTAATCCTGCAGATTTTTTCTACACAATCACCCACAGGAGATAAAAAGGAATTCAATCCACAAAAAGGAGGAAATATTTTTCTTTTACAAATGCATTTACTGTGTACTTTAGGAAATGCTTGAAGGCTTTTTTGATGCCCTTTACTTCCTGGTATCTTTAGGGTCTCATCTTGTTGGAACATCCACTCAAAGGGCATTTTCTTTGCATCATCTGGCACATTGACTTTGTTGCAATAAGCTGATCGATTTCCCTCGGTTTACTATTACCTCCTCTAAGATAGAAAGTATTTATAGATCAGTGATTTAATGTTCTTTTAGTATGCTTGTTTCTGTCCCCCCAGTCAGTGTTGGCAGAAGATGGAGCTGTTAAAAGGGAGCCTCTCTTCTCCACTGTCACTGTATGCTTGCGATATAAATGAAGTGGTTTGAACTGGTTTGTGATAATTAGGCCTGATACCCCAGTATGAGCAATATTCACTAGATCCCTAAATTTATGCTTTTCTCTTTTCACAGGTCACTGTTGGTTCAGCTGAGTGTTCAGGGCTTCCCTGATCAACTTCCAAAAGTAACAATGTTGCTTTAATTCATAAAAAGATGCTGCTTTTCTGTTCAAACCAGTAAATGTAATCTTTGGCAAACTGGGGGACTTTGTAGGGTCATAAACCATGATACTGATTTTAGACATTGGAGCTCAATCTCCATGCTGATATTATTTGATATGGAGAATGCAGTTTTGCTCTGCTGTTGGAGCTAACAGGTTAAGCCACATGATACATCATGCTGATATGTTTAGCTGTTGTTTATAAAACTGAAAACAAACCTTTGTTCACTAAGGGTTTGAATGTTAATATAATGTTAATGTTTATGTGGTTCCTCAAATGCTAATTTGTTTGAAAGATGGATGGATTACCAAAACAATAATTTTAGATGAATCCCCTCATGTCTGCTACCTATTAGCTCCATCAAAGAAGGTTAAGAATCAATTAATTAAAGTTATTGTTTCTGATTAAGCAAATTATTTAATAAAATGTTATTTTACCAAATAACATTTTATACACTGATTGAAATAGATTATTATGAATGAATTCCAATTGCGGTAAATTAGCATAAAGCTAATTTGACCTCATTCCAAACTTTTCAAGATATACTTTGGTTGTCAAACTTAAATCCACGCTGAACTGTGATATAATTGTATCATTTTATTGATTATGAGCGGATCTTGATAGGGTAAGGAGCTCAGTCATTCAGGAGAGGCTCGGAGTAGAGCTGCTTCTCCTTCACACCGAGAGGAGTCAGCTGAGGTGGCTCGGACATCTCTTTTGGATGTTCCCTGGACGCCTCCCTCTGGAGGTGTTCCAGGCACGTCCCACCGGGAGGAGGCCCAGGGGACGACCCAGGACACGCTGGAGGGACTATGTCTCGGCTGGCCTGGGAGCGCCTTGGGCGTCCCTCAGCAGAGTTGGAGGAGGTGTCTGCGGAAGGGGAAGTCTGGGAGTCTCTGCTGAGACTGCTCCCCCTGCGACCCGGTCCCAGATAACCGGATGACGACGAGTACGAGTATGAGTACGACGAGTACGAGTACAAAACTCTAGATTTTGAAAGGAAGTTGTAGTGAATTCTTTCTATATATGCAGAATGATTTGTTTTACCATGATTTGAGCTTGATTCACACTATTATTTGTTTCTAACACAGCCAGCTGAGTGTGTTTTCACAGAACAATATATGACAGTCTGAGTATTATTCAATTAAAATAACACATTTACCCCCCTCTACTGGGGTGGATAATAAATATATCATAATTGCAGGAAAACATGAGCTTTTCCCACTGTTAACGTTGGGTATGTACTGCCTAATAGTCACAGTCCTTACAGGTGGCTCAGAGCCTTAACAGTTACATGCTACTCTGCTGTATTAAAACTTTTTCCATTTTTTTCTATATTCTTATGGCTTCAATTTCCATTTCTTGGGAGCTTCTGATCCACTTTATATGCTTCACCTTTCTCATCTACTTTTTAACCAAAGCGAAACTTTACTTTAAATAACCGAGGGACTGATATTACCCAGATTTTAAGAGGAGTGACTCAGCACTGTATAAACATTGTCCTTAACTGAGAACTACAGTTTGCACTGCGAAAACTGATCTTAAAACATGTAAATATTTCTTAAAATGTGTTTTTATCCTGAATTTGAGCAGGTAAATCACAACTCTACCTGGATGAGTTCCTCTCTGGCTCTTCAGGGCCTTCCTCTGGAGTGCTGATGTATACAGGATCTCCTTCCTAAGCAGAATTAAAACATGCAAATGGAAGTGAAGGTAATGCCATTTTTTTTCTGAGTTGATTATTTTCACTCTAATAGGAATAAAAGCAAAACACTCACTGTGAAATTTCTTGGGGTTCCATCAGGATTTTTTAGAATTTTTACTCGCTGATTGCTCTCAGTCATACACAAAAAGTAGCTCTTGATGTTAGCCTGACACTGTTGGAAATACATATTTCAGTTTAAAGGAGTGCTTTAAACCACATTTAGATTTTAATTTTTTTGCTTTAGTGGATTCCAAATGTTGTGCCATAAGCTACAATATAATTTTTGGACATTTGAAAAACACTACCACAGAGACACATCACAGGGACACGTGATTCCCTCCCCCCCGTCCTCAGGACTACTTCAGAGGTCCCAGGAGAGGAGTCCGAGTCAGATCTAACCCAAGCCTTTCTGAACTTTGGAGACACAGCTTTAACACAGGTTACAGGTCTGCCACAGTTAGAGAAAACTTTCCAGCAAAACAATTCAGGCTTATGACGATTTCTAAACCTTTCACATGTTTTACTGTTGTGTACTGCAAGATAAGAAGAAGCTAATTATGTCTGCATGGTAGCCAACACGAAGCTAACATGTTTTAAGATGTTGTTTATAAAGATAAAACTAACTTTATTTCAATTAGGGTTTAAACACTAATTGAACATTTCCGATATCTACATATTAGCTTAATTAAGTTGAGTTTCACTACGTTTAGTCAATAGTTTTTAACTGAAACATGGGTTAGGCTTATTTCATTTTGAGCTCAGTGATTTTTTTAATAATTTCTATTTTGAACAGAAGTTGTACATTTATTCTATATAAGTGCAATTGTCAATTGTTTGACCATGATTTGAGCTCAAATGATATTTTTCTTTGTTGTCCTAACACACAGTTGGACATGTATTCACAGAACAAAATATGGCATTTGAATAAATGACCTGAATCACAACAACATTAATTGAGACACCAAATACCCTTTTTTTAATCTGACAACTTTAGGGATCTCAAATGAGTCAAAATTTGTTTCAGTATCAATATCATAAAAGCTGTTTTGTTGCTATACATTTGTAATACCAGATCATCGTAAATTCTGTTAAGTACAACACTGTGTAGTGTAAAATGTTTTCATCTAAAGATTTGTTTCACACCGTTGGGATGCCTGAATAAACACATAACTTGAATAAAGATGGTGATTTTGTTTGGTCTCATTAATGTTAACAAATCTTCAATGTTTTGTCCAGTTTCTTTTCAGCTGGACTTTTGGTTCAGAACAAACTACAAGATGCTTAAATTCAGGCTGGCTATAAATCATCATCTTTGCACAGGTATTCCAACACACCTTCAACCTTTTCATTTTTCATATTACAGCCACAAAGTTCAGAGTTTTTAATAATATGTTAGGAACATGATACATGCCTTATTTATTTTCATAAACATAACTCGGAGTTGTATTGTTTTCTATTCAGCTGCTCCAAGTCCAATCCTTGTAGAACCACTTCTTGATACTTTCTATGTAATATTTTGGCTTGCACAACTACAGACTAACTAATATCTCATTTTCTTATTTTAAAACGAACCAAAAAGTGGTGAAATTGCATTACAACACCTGAGAACTAGATTCAAAATCTTTTATTTAGGTCCCAACTTTACCTTGGACCTTCCCACATGTGAAAAGGCATAGATTTAAACCTTTTTACTTCTAGCCCTGCCTGTTGTTTAGTCGGGTAGGAGAGGATCCCCCTTTCTAGTCTTCAATCTGCTCCAACTTCTTAACATTATTTCTTCCAGGAATGCCATGTAGTTCAGTTCCTCTTAGTACTGCAAAACATCCTTCAATTGCAGGCAAACAGACTTGCGCTTAGTTTTTCTGAAGATGTTTCAACACCTATTCAGGAGTCTTTGTCTATTCTGTCGGCTCGCACCAAATCAGCTTGTAGTTGGAGTGCTGATGTTTTTGAGGTCCACCCTCTTAAGCATATTTAAAGTCAAATGCAAATTAAAGACTCCCCCATCGTTTTCCTGGGTTGTTGAGGTCATTTGCTGTGCATTGGTTAGGTGTTTTGAATCCTGAAGGGTGTGCTCATGTAACTTCTTTGGTATGTGCTCCAGGACTAATAAGTAAATGCTTGAAAGCTGAAACCACAATCCTCCCCCTCTGTTAAGTGTTGGCTTCCTTCACACCTCTTTCAAACCATTTTTCCTCTCTGTCCAAGATCTGAACATCCTGGTCATCAAAGGTGTGTCCTCTGTTCTTTAGGTGCAGGTGTGCAGCTGATTCTTGTGCAGAGCTGCTGACTATTCTGGGGTGCGCCTTGCGTTTGTGCTCAAGCACTCCAACTACAGATTGCTCTAGTTTAAGCCAACAGAACTGAGAAAGACTCCTGGATAGGTGTCGATACATCATCAGAAAACTGAGGATCTGGTTGCCTCTGATTAATCGTGTTTCCTGGTTACTCATGACAAGGAGGAATGAGAATTTACAAATCGTACATTTGAGGTTTGTGGTTGTAACATCACAAAATGTGATAAAGTTCAAGGGTTCTGAATACCTTTGTGTTTAATCTTAGTTGTGCTGATAAGCAGCCCTTACTGCTTTGCTCTTTCTCTGAGCTTTTAGGTCCTCGTGAGCTTGGAGGATGTTGGCCAACTCTTGGTGCTTCTCCCTCCAGCTTAAGCACTCTGCTGCCTTCTCCTGCCTCTCTTTGTCGGCCTGTCGCCTCTCTTTGTCGGCCTCACGCTGACCCTGGTCAGCTCTTTTCCTTTCCTCCTCTGCTGTTGCTGCTTTATGCCTGAAAGTCATCTCACTGCAAACAAAATGCATGAAGTAACATACAGTGACCATAGATAGTATGTTTCCCTTTACAAAATCGCCTAAATGGGTAATTTTAACCACCAGAGGAACTGGGACGGATAAGTCGCCACGAGAGAGGTTAAGTGCTGCCTTTAGGCAGCTTCCAGAGATTCCAACAGTTAGTAAAAACAGTGAGAGGAGGATTTTAGTCTTTAGATGGACAAAGCATAAAGGGACAGACCCTAAAAGACTTGCAGCTGTAATGAAAGTCACTATTTACTCTACTTTGCAAAGATTTGAGATTATAAGGTTAAAGGAGTGTGAAGACTTCTAAAGACCATTTAAGTCCAGATTTCTTATTGTTATTTGCTGTTATAAACGCTTCAACTCTGCTTCCACAAGCTTAAGGAAAGTGTTTCTAGGAAATATTGGCTATTCATCCAGATGTTCATTTCTAAGATCAGACACTGCTGATGGATTAAAAATCCTGTCTTGCAGCTTCTACTGTCATTCATCTCAAAGGGGTTTTGCGCTGTGGTTCATCCACGCCAAATTCACTACTCTATGTCTCTATAGACCTTCTTTCCTCGCTAGGGGGAAAATGCTTTTCCAGACTTCTCCTATATATTTGGAAACATAAAACTGTCAAAAATCTTTTTTTTTTTTTTTGCTGAAGCAGTAAGAGTTCTTTTAACTGGAACTGAGGGGCCGAAATTATTGCAGGAAACCAGCCGCCCATCTTGAAGGCCCCTGGAAGTTATGAGGTCCCTGCAGAAACTAGCTGAACCACTGCTGACCTCGGCATCTTCTGACTCCACTCTTCCCTTCTTTTGTTTCATTGTTTCTTGTATGTTTCAAGATTTTACTTGCAAAATATATTATTAAAACACACCTAGTGCCAGGTACCTTTCTTTAATTTGGACATTTTCCTGTGTGATTTGCCTCAGCTTGAGACGCAACTCCTCTCTTTCTGCCCCAAGGCTCCTGTTCTCCTGCAGCAGAACGTTTTTCTCGCCAGAAACTCGCTCTAGCTTCAGCTTGGCTTCGAAGTAGTCCTTCTCTGTTTGTGCCAGTTTTAGCTGCAGATCAGCATGCTGCAAAAACCAAACAAAGAAGCCAGGACACGTAGAGCTCATGATTTATGCAGTATCATTCAATGACTGGTTTCATGTTTGAATATTGTTTGGATATTACTTATCAGAACATAAAGATGGATAAGTACTCTGAGAAAACTTCAGCTGAAATACTGTAGGATTCTTTTGCTTAAAGCAGTTTTTCAAATAAGTCTTCTCTGTTTTAAAACGTTAAAGGAGATTTTCTACATTGCCTTAATTTCTGAGATTAAGCTTCCTATCAGCCAATAATCTGAAACAGGTAGAGATCATGTCTCCTGTCATCATCACAAAACCATCCTGTGTTTTTTTTTTAATTTTCCACTCAACTATGGGGTAAAATGTTGGTATTGCTGCAAGCAAAAAACACATTTTTTTGAATGGAAATTTGAAAATACAATAAAAAAATGAAAGATGAGACTTAAAAAAAAAAGAAATGTTTTAATCAAAAAAGGGTTGGATTGTAACTTAGCTCTTTTCTAAGATTATTTGTTCAAAAATATTTTTTCAAATTTTAATCTAAAAAAAGCTTTTTTTAGAGATATTCTATTCTCAAATTTGTTTTTTTTTATAACTTTTTTGAAGATTTTATATTTTACATTTTTTTATTTCAGTTTTTCATGCTGAGTTTTACAAATTGCATTGTACACATTGCATTTTCTCCGCTTTAAGTCCAATGCAAACAGTTATCTGCACTCTATGTGCAGAATTATTATGCAAATGAGTATTTTGATCACATCATCCTTTTCATACACGTTGTTCTACTCCAAGCTCTATAGGCTTGAAAGCCAACTACCAATGAAGTTAATCAGGTGATGTGCATCTCTGTAATTAGGAGTGTGGTCCAATGACATGAACACCTTGTACGTATAAGGTGTGATTATTAATTATTAGGGAATTTCCTTTCCTTTGGCAAAATAGATGAGAAGAGAGATTTGACCAACTGTGAGGAGTCAAAAATTGTAAGATTTTTTGTGGAAGACTGCAGCAGACTTGAAACTGTCAAACTTTTGAAGCATGATCACCAAACAATCAAGCATTTCATGGCATTTTTGAAGGTTGTAGAAGAGCAAAAAGGTGCAAAATAACTGCCCATGAATTGAGGAAAATCAAGCGTGAAGCTGCCAGGATACCATTTGCCACCAGTTTTTCTATATTTCATATTGATAATTCTGCACACTAATAGTTACTTGCACAAACAGATATATCCTCCTAAGATAGACAAATCTAAAAAAAACACTCCAACTTCCAAAAATATTAAGCTTTGATATTCACGAGTCTTTTGGGTTGATTGAGAATATTGTTGTTCAATAATAAAAAGAATCCTCTCAAGTAAAACTTGTCTAATAATTCTGCACACACTGTATGGTTTTGCTAAGGTCAATGCTGATCAATAGAAATGAGTACAGGAAACCCCAGAAGTGAAGGGAATATGATCTGTAAAATGCAATTTAAAGAAATTTAAAAATAAAAAAGCAATATATAAAATCTGAAAAAACAAAAGAAATTTAAAGAGATAAATTGTAAAAGAGATAAATTTCAGGAGAAAAATCAGAAAAAAACAAACAATGTTAATCTTAAAACATTTTTGGGATTAAATTATTTTAAAGATGAATGTGCTCCAGGACTGAAAATGATTTTTTTTATTCCAATTTACAAAAATGTTATCTGAAACAAAATTCACTCCATAATACCAGGAAAAATCCAAGAAGGGGTTTCACTGTAGCTGTAAGTGTACTAAGGTTTGGTGCCAAAGACTTGGGAATACAGGGATTCTTTGCAGCTGTTTGAATGTTTTAGATGAAACCATTTGTTTTCAAAAGCTTTATGTATATATATTTCTAAAGTTATACATAAAAATTAAAGTCATTGTGATAAACTAAAAATGCAATCAGTGATACCTTATCTCATCCTAAAATGTTGAGAAATAACCACTGAAAATGCATTTTCAGCATTTCCAGTGGTTATTAGTGGTATTGCAATCAGAGGTCCGTGAGTTTTGAATCATGGAATATTAGTCGTTTGGAAAATCACTGTTACAGTTACAAGAGAAGGGGTAAGATTATCTGTGCGTTGTGAGGGTGGTGGTATTATGTCGTGAGGTTGTCTTCCTCCATATGGGATCCTTTGACTTTATTACATAGATGGAAACACAAGAAAATAACATTACTTTGGGTGAAAAAATAAGTATTTGGTCGCCCTCACAGACCTTTTTTAATAAGCTCCTCTGTCCTCCACTGTCAGCTCTGACCAGATGGTCAGCTCTGACCTCCACCTGTATTAAAGGCAGCTGTTTGAATCCATTATCTGCACTCCAGTCCACCAGTCTCAAACAGTCAGACTCGAAACCCTATTTTTGCCCTAGACCAAAGAGCTAGTAATGTGTTTGGCAACACTGATGGGTTAAGCTGATAGAGCATCACCCTGTGTGGGTATCGCTACAAGAAAGTCCTGTGAGCAATACAGGGGCTGTATCAAACCGCCTCTGGTGCGTCAAACTGTTTATAAGGAAGCCTATCTGGTTTCTGCAGTGTACGACCATTTTGAAACTAATATCAGAAAATAAGGCATTTGTTGTAATTTTTGTAATCCTGTTCCTCTCAGTTTCTACTTGATTCTTCAAAAATTAAATTACTTTCAAATTGAATCTTAGGTTACTGTTCATATTTTCCACATGGTAAATGTTGCACTTGTTCTACAGAACGTTCCTATTTAAACAAAAGGACCTCAATGCTGAGGCAGTGTAGGGCTAAGGCTGAGAATGAAGTCCCAGATGCACCGAGGATAAACTCAGGTATACAGACAAGTTACAGAATTTCCAGAATTTCCTTCTTTCATTTCCGTAACATTGCAAACATTAGAAACATCCTGTCCAGGGGAGATGCTGAGAAACTAGTCCATGCGTTTGTTACTTCAAG
>JAUZNJ010031627.1:0-14125 GCA_034780135.1 Jordanella pulchra | reverse complement strand
AGATAGATAGATAGATAGATAGATAGATAGATAGATAGATAGATAGATAGATAGATAGACAGATAGATAGATAGATAGAGCATCAAACGGTCCATGCTTTTGATTGAACCCAGTTTACATAACAACCATAAGGACTGTGTTACAACTGTCTTCCCAGAAATCAAAATAAAATATTTGACTCCAATCAATGCAATGGGACATGCATGTGATATATTCACTTCAGAAGTAACTCTCCAACTTGCTCCTCAAGAATCAACGGTTTTTATGTCTTTGTTGCAGCACATCTGATTCAACTGACGGCATGACATCCTGAACAGTCATCAAGTGCTGCAGAAACCTGTTAATCATTCTTTTATATGATTCAGGTGTGTGGCAGCGAGGACAAATCTAAAGCAGTGGTACTTGAGAACAAGGATTGAGAATCACTGTATTAGAGAGAGCAGCACTAAAACTAAGCCTCATTCTGTCTTAGTGTTAATGCTGCTGTTTTTTCTCTTATTAGGTGTTATGAGTAAATTTACAAAAATCATTTCCACTTATTATTTACCAATATACCAACCATGAACTCTGTTTGTACCATTTTACTTATTTTGCTTATACAGATATTTAGCTTCACTCTGGATATGTCTGCAAGGATCTATTATTATTAAAGATTATTAATTGTGTTGGGACACAGCAGAGGCATTACAGGCTGATAATAGAGCAGAGACAAAATAAGAATGAACTCTGCAGGAAGAAACATGCAGTTTGGTGGTCTGTCAGTGTTGGCTCACACAGAGTATTTCCACTGAATATGCCAAATGGTTACAGGTTGTGCCAAGATGGATGGATCAAAGCGATCGGCTGCGGTATTTCCACATCTCTGATCCCAGAAGGTATACATTTGAAGGGTCACTGGGAAAGTCCAGAGGTGGGAAGGGTTTCTGATTTGCTCTGGACAGAACTTTGACTCATCAGAGCACCAAACCTCCTCAGTTGTTTTCTTTCAGATCAAAGGGCCAAACCCCAATTCCAAGCACGCAAATAGAACGAAACATCTGCAGGGTTTTCCGCATAGACATATTAAAGAAAACTCTTTTCAGTTGTTGGCCACTCCTTCAGCCACTGGAGTTCAGACCAATTCATAGCCACATCTGCTTCTCTGAAAGGAGAGTAAGCAAAGGAGCTTTCCTAAGTCTAAGAACTTTCATAAAACAAATGTATTTTGGATTTTGTTCCCCCAATATCATATGCTTTGATTCTTCCTCATTTAATTTTCACCTTGCCATTGGCGTGACGTGGTAAAACAGAAATCATATATTTCTTTATGGACAGTAGTAAGCTTCCTACGTAATGGTAGGAGTCTTGTGCAAAAGAGAATCATTGAGATCTGATGTTGGTCTTTTAGTCACTTTAGTTCTTAAGACCAGATTCAAGTTTCTTAAATAAGCACCTGCAATCTTAGTGCAGACCTTAACTACGCTTATCAACCTTTCTTTTTTTTTCCAAAGCTGAGGTTACCAAACCAGAACATGATTCCAAAATTTGAGACAGATTTGATAAAGGAAAAATACTGATCAAGGGCTCTGTAGGAAAGCTATTAATTTTTCACAGAAAAAACGCCTTGGGTTGATCGTCTTACAGGGGGCTTCTGTGCTTCCTTCAAAAGTTGGCTTGTTATTCAGGATAGTGCCCTAGTAGTTGTAGTAGCTGAGAATCTCAACAACTGTACTATTATTTGGTGTTCGCAGACTTAAGCAGACTGTAAATTCTTAATTTAAATTTTTAAAGAAATAAATAATTTTTCTAAAGTAATACAGCAATAGACTGTGTAGAGGGGTGCAGAATAAAATTATCATGAAGAATATGAAGAAAAGTAGTATCCATGTCATTGTTGGTCCAAAATATCTAAATATCTACTTCTGCTTATTCTAATGTCAACTCTGATTCCAAATGTTTCTGCATCAATCGGAATAGCAGGTTGAAGTCAGATTTGTCAGATTTTAGAAGCTTCCTTGTAGATCAGAGAAATTCATTCTTCTCTGCCTCACATTCCTCAGATTCATGAATAAAAACAACTTCTGGAAGCAAAGAGGCTCAGAAGCCAATACATCAAATGTTTATTAATTAAAAGGCCAGGCAAATGGTTGTCAACAGTAAATAATTAGAGCTAAATGTGCCACGTACTGGTCAAGAGGAGTTAAAGTTGTAGCCTTCACCTTTAAGGTATTATTTTGACCATATTTGAATTCAGTCATGAAATTTTGGGACAATAATTACATATAACAATGTCAACCATTTGGCACATTATAATTTGCATATGACTGCTATTTCATCTTTATCTGAAAAGAATAAAGCTTCTTACACAAACCTTATATACAAAAGCAAATCAAATACCCTGAACGTATATTATGTATATAATCATGTGCCTTGTCTAAATTCATTACTATTGAATAAAGAGACTACTCTGCAATTGATCCAACATTTCCGCAAATGACTGGAGGGATTGGTACAACAGCCTTCTTGTATGCTCAAAGCTCTCATCTGGCTCTTGTGAGGGATTGTGTTGCTATGGTAATAGGCATCCTGGCAAGTACACAAGGGAGAAAGACTCTAAAATCAGAATCTCTGACTGTGATGATCACCCACAGGCAGAGCATAAATTGTAGAAAAGTTGCCTGGAGATGCATTGTGTGTGTTTTTTTTGTGTGTGTGTGTGTGGGTGTGTGTGTGTGGTGGTGGTGGTGGTGGGAGGTAAGGGGAGGATAATGACATCATACACTAAGGGATTTACTTTAAATCTTATGGTATGATAAAAAAAAAAATAGGGGGGGATGATAAAAAAAATAGCAATATAGGTCATTGAAATGTCATTGGCTACTTATCCTTGTATTAAATGGTGGCCCAAAATCAGTAAGATAGCAATAAATATTCTCCCTCATTTTCAGGGACATGGATGAATTTATCTTCAGCCTTCCTTTATATTTTTACATTTCTGATATGTTTGTAAATTTTTAAGCCATGCTATAGTGATCTGAGTATGAAAAAATTAAGAACATTTTGTCCATCATGCTTTAACAGCATTCTTTCAATATCCTTTCGTGTAGCTATCCTGAGTTTTCTCTGTAGTAATGCTGCTGTAGGCTTAGACTTCAGGAGGACATCCTTTCATCATTCTGCATCTTCTTCTATTCTCTAGTTATACACTATTTGTGACTTTAATATTTCACTTTATGTTCTCTCAGTTTTTTCTCGTTATCGTAGTCTCATCTGACCTGGTGCTCTCTTTATCTGTGACACCAAAGGTGTTACAGCAATTTTTGATTAGCCAAAAATAAGACGCTGTTTCAACATAAAGAAAACATTGATCTTCTCTTTATAGGTTTATTCAACGGCATAGTAGCATTTAGGCACATATTCCAAGGATCAGAAAATTGTGTGACTTTTTATAAGGTTTGGAGCACAGGATTAATTTATGAGGCCATGTCACTAGACCATCATGCCTGGCAGCGTGTTAAGAGCTGCTTCTTCCATCTGCCTAATGTGGCCAATCTCAGATACATAGTGTCCAGAGACCAATTGAAAATAATAATCCATGCATTTATATCCTTGCGTTTTGATTATTGCAGTAGCCTCTTTTCTTGCATCAACAAGAAAGAGCTGGCTCATCACGGTCTGTCCAAGACTTGGCTGCTAGACTCTTGAAAAGAGTCAACCAGAGGGCCTATGTCACAGCTGTCTTATAATCGTTTCACTGGCTTCCGGTTGTGTATTGCGTCCAATTTAAAATCTTGGTACTCACTTTTCGTGCCCTACACTGTCAGGCTCCAATCTCAATTTCTGACCTAATCAAGCCCCGCACCTCAACTTGGAGTATGAGGTCATCTTGTCAGAACCAGTTAATGGCTAATAGCTAATAGCTTTGACTGGACAGTGGCAAGACATTCCCAGGCAGGAAAATCATTAGTGGGCATCTATTTCTAAGCTACTTTAGCAGAGAAACATGAAATAACTTAAATAATTTCAATATTAAGAAGAATATTAATTTAAATAATGAAATTATGATTTTCACTTAATAAAATAAAATCATTATATTTCACAGAGTCACATATTATTAGTTATATGGCATTATTTATATAAACTCACAGAGAACAGCTGAATCAATCATCATATAGCCATTGTCTCTTCTATGTTGGTCACCATTAACTTGCTGCATTTCAACGTGGCTGAGTCTTTATCAGACAGCATCTGCATAGTGTTGAAGGGTGATTTCACAACATATTTCAATCATTTGAATAGCGCCAATGTATTTTCTTTAGAAGTGATGCATATATATATATGATGTTACCTATATTTACATATATACTGTCTCTATGAATTAACATTTTCCTTTTATACAACATTTAGAAGTTTTCATACCTTCCTGAATTTAATAAAGTTTGTTTCAGCAAAGTAAAGTAGGTACAAATAGAATGTTATTTACTCAATGCCACATATCTTGGCATGCCATAAAAAGTTAAGACAGATGTAATGTGATTGGGGGTTTTGAGGATTTGTTTCCGCTAATGTGAAATACAATATTTCAGTGCTATAAGAGATAAACTCCAAGGCTCAAAGCATCTAAAGAAAATGCTCATTTTTTCACTTTACAGCTTTTAATCTAAGACTACATAAATGGTTACCAGGCAACTGAGAGCTGCTGGAACTGATGTCTGTTCCACAGAAATGTGGAAGAGTACTCCAATAGGAAAAACTACAAACCAAAACATTCATGCTACACAAACCTAAAAGAGAGTCAGAATGAATAAAAAAAAAAAAAAAAACAAACAAACAAAACAAAAAAACTGGCAAACACAAACTCATTCCACATGCAGGTTGGTTTATAAAAGAAAAGATTTCAATAATTGTGTCTTTCAACAGAACAGTTAATATTATTTAATATTTTTATAAAAGATCATATCTCTAAAGTGGGATGAAACTACTTAAAGGCAATAAAATTAATAAATAAATAAATTCTATGTGGTTTAGACAGGTTTAAATAGTTTGAGTTCATGCTGAGCAGTAAAAGAGCTTAACCACTAGAGTCATAGTCGCCTAAGTAAGCACACACATTCTTTCAGTGATACGCGGAAAGATAAGCAACCTGGATACATTCATTGCCCATCATCTGTAGAAATAAACTGAATAAAACCTACAACTTTCAGACACATTAGTAAGAAGAATTGTTTTCCCATTGTCAAATTATAATTTAGCTCTGAAAAAAGGAAATGGGCGCGTTTTTTTAGCAACCTGTATTGTAAAAAAAGACCTTGTTTATTGGAAGTAGTTTGTATTTTCTTGTAAAATGTATGGACTAAAATATCCTGTGCAAATATTTTAGAACTTTAATCTATCATTACATTAGATAAAAAGAAACATAACAACAACATACAAATAAAAACCATTCTATGGTGATAAGTATGAAACCAAGAGCTACTGGAGTTCTTGTAGAAAGTAAATTAATCACAAATTATGATTATTTTTGCAAAGGTTTTACTATCATAAAAAATGCTTAAAATGTGAAGGTGAAGTGATTTTTTTTAAAAAGCAGTTAAAGATTCCAAGGCATGTGTCTGAAACTCTTTACCAAAGATATCCTCTACAGTAATTCCTGTTCATTTTCCTTTCATCTTAAGTCACTTGATCACCCAGCTCCATTACTTTTCCATTGTCATCATAAATTACATTTGTTGGTGTCCATGCTGATTTATGTTATTTCATATAAAAGTTTAATGAAATACTCTTCCACATGAGGCAGTGCTTTAGGTTCTTGTTCAATAACTGGTAACTACCACCCTTGAATAAGTAAGCCATGAAGGTGTAATTTCAACAAATAAAACATTGTTCTGATTGAAAAAAAGTAGCATAATATGCAACAGCAGCAGCAATGTTTGATCCATCTGCATCACATTATCATAAACATATATTCTTTTTTGTCCTGTATTAGGCTGTTATATAATAAACTGTTCTCCCTGTGGGTGATTCTGCCCATTAAATTGCCTGGATGTGTTTGAGACCTTGTTATATACTTGCTGTCTGGTCTGGAAATAAATTCCACCCACACCAACTTTCTGTCTGCGTTTTCCTGTTTGGATTATTTTATGTCAGCACTTGGCAAGAGGATTCAGTGTGAATTCAGCTGGATAATTTAGTGGTGCTTGAAAGCCTGCAAAGGTTATATTTTATCTGGTTCTTCTGGACTCTTCTTTCTTGAGTCATATTTCTGTTTCCATTTCTTTGTTGTCCTTCTGTTGTACCTTCTTTTAAAATCCAATCACAGAAACAATACATGGAAGAGGTGGGCTAATTATTTTCTTCTTGTGCTGAAAGATGTTAAGACGTTGTTCCTATTGTACATTTTTAGGTACTATAGTGCACTATAGTACTGTGTGTGGAATGAGGAAACAACTGTTTTGCCTCATTAAGCCTAAACCCTGCACATCTTTTCACTATTTTAGCCCTCAGTTTTTTTTGTTTTATTTGGTAGTTTTATTGCTTCCTTTCTCCTTGCCTCGTCATAAAGTTCATAATCATTTTCATTGTAACTTTTAATTCACTATGTTGCTTTCAATCATCCATCTGCTCTTTGATTGTCCAGAGCATCAGCTTATAAGAGAAACAACCCAAAATTCTCAACACCAATTAAAACCAAACACCAGTGGAAAGTCAAAAGGTACACTAAACTGCTTTATTGCATATTTATTCCCTTTGTCCAACCTAACTGAGGACACAAAGTAAACATTTAACATTTCAACATTCAGCATTTAATTAGCCTTAGGCTGAAAAAATCCATATCAGCAGATATTTGAATTGAGACTTTGGAATCTGAACATAATCCAAAATTCTTGGATCAGAGCATCTCTGCACTTTATTAATTTAATCAGAAGAGGGGGAATAATGTGAGCAATTAAGTGAAAGAAACTCCCCTGCAAGCATTGAACTCTCATCTTGTAACAATTAAATCGATTGTGTTACTGAACACTGAAATGATTAGTACCTCTTTTGGGGTAATTTAAGGGGCAGTGAAAAATCTGTCAAAATGTGCCCAGTGGACTCACTTATTTATAGCAACCACTCATTTATACCAATTAATAATACTAAAACTCATTATACTGCCAATGTTCTCAGTTGTAGAATTGTGGTGTCTGATACGTATCTGTGAGTACAGATACGTTTATGTAATGATATGACGTGGCATCGTGTGACTTTATATTAATGTTTCTCCTAAACATCATCTTGTCTATTTTTAAAGCATCAGTTCCTGAGAAACGTCCGAGTAGAAGCCGTTAGCATCTGTTAATTACCAAGCACACAGTGTAACATTTGACATACACCATTTCATGGATATTAGATCTGTACTATTTTGTTTAAGGTAAGCAACAGTAAAATAACAATTTTAAATAAGCAACTAGGGGGGGAAATGTTGTATTTAATGCATAATAAAAAGGAAAACAAAAATGACCACTCAAGGAGGACAAAGATAAAGTTCCTTCAGTTACATTGGGAGAACACCTTTATGTGAGAGAGGCTATTACCAAGCTCCCATGAGAATACTTCCACATGCTGGAGACCACAAATGGCCAATTAGACTGTTGGAGTAGGTTTTTTTTTCTCTCTGTATACTGCCTTTGCCTCTCCTCTATCACAGGGGTCAGGACAGAAATCTTGGCCTTAAGCTTGGGAAAATATAATTCAGTGGGTTGACTGTTGGCCCAGTAGAGGACGGAGGCACAAAACATACTGTAAGATCTAAGAAGGGGATAAAGACTGTGTCATTTGTCTTTGTCAGTGAACCACAGGACTTATTTGCGCTCTAAACCAGGGTGATTACTGCCGACTCTAGAGGATAATTATACCTGGATGCATCTGGATTACAGTATGCACTTACAACTGGTGATTTCTCTATTTGTTCACTTATTCAGATATACTCCACTTGTTTTGCAATTTACTTATATATTTTAAGGTAACAAGGGAGGAAAGAGCATAACCAATATGGGGTCAGACTAAAATTAACTTTGGCGTTGAGGAAAAAGAGGCCCATGCTTGGCCCTTTATTGCTAAAGGAGGCTTGCATGAGGAGTTGCAGCCATCATTGTCAAGTTAGGCTGTACATCGATTCCTCAGCCAGGTATTGGGTTGACATTTTCATTTGTTTTCTTGCAGAAACAAAAGCATGTTAAGTCAGGTTGTATCACAACAATTTGGAATTTAAAGTTCATTAAGGCATAAATCAGTTACAGTTAAGTCCCAGACTCTCACCTCACCCAATCTGTTGGCATTAAGAGATAATTTGTTAGTTACCTGTGCTTAAGTAGATCGATATTGATACTGATGGCTTCTACACATTTAGCGTTTTTTCAATTCCAAGAACCCCAAAGCGATTTACACTACATTAGTCATTCGCATCATCTATTAACGCCTACATTCACAAGCTGATGGTGGCAAGCTGCATTGTAACAACAGCTGTCCTGGGGCAGACAGAGATGTGAGGCTGCTTTACACTGGCTCTGATCCCCAACAACAGTAGACAGAGTCAGGCTTTGTTTCCTCCATTTTGTTTGTTTTTTTCTTTAACCCAATGTAGTTTAGGAACAAAGTGGTCATGGTCTGTCAATTTAATTACCATAGCCTGAATACTAAAAAAAATGTCAAAGTGAAGCAAAAAAAAATGAACAAAATAACTAAATATTGACAGTGAATGAAGCTTTTTCTCCTTGTACTGCGTCACGCCAAATATTTAGCTTTTTGCATCATGATATTCATCCAAAAGAATTAGTTCCTTTCAGATAAATGCCTATTTACACCCAGGTTGCTTTAAAAACACCTTACATTTATTTGATTTGATATGTACAATTTCAAAGGCAAAACAGCATGAGCTGTGTTTTCAATTTTTCTGGGGTCTTCCAATCTTACTTTAACTATTATATAGTCTTTGCTTTAGCAATAAGCTATTAGAAACAAGTCACCATACTTTATTACTATGGTATGTTACTGATTTAGAACCTTTTTAGAACCTAATTTATAAGCATTTATCAAGTTGATTTATAAATAGGACAAGAAAAGAGCTTTTCAATTATGTTTCCATTTCTACGTCTGTGGTTAGATCGTCAACTAAGGTCGGTGATGCAGATACTAAGTATATAAATGCATCAACTCTCATATACATCTGTGGCACCAGTTTTAACCCTAACAGCACTAAATTCCTTTTTATTGCTGTCTAACTGATCATAATGTCAATTAACTTAACTCTTTATGTGTTCTATAACTTGAACACCATGTTCAGGATGGTTTCGAATGTGCATTATTTCTGAATCTGACTGTTTAGACTGATTTGTTGTGATATTGTGCTCTATTTTAACTGCATATAAATTGCATCTTGCAATGTGCTTAGTGAATGCATTTGTTGTTCGCAGAAGGTTCATAAATTAAATGATTATAAATTATTTTAGCAGCACATTTTGTGTCCACTTCAGACAGAAAATGCATTAAGGATTATCAGGGTCTGGAACTGTAATGAACTACAGACCTTGATTGGTATGCTGGTATTTAGGTTGAAAAAGCGCACCTCTTTTTCTGTTTATACCACTTAATCACAGCTGCATGTTGTAACTCTGAATGATAACGCTGTTTACCAGCAAGGTTTATCTATAAAGTATGTACATGTTCGACCAAGCATGTGTAAGTTCCATTGATTTTGTTAAGAATTCTCCCACAGTCCAACAATATTCAGATTGGATTAGCTGATGTGCCTCTGTGCTGTCAAGGTGCCACCAGCCTCTCGCCACATGACTGTTGAAGAAAGCTCTGATGCTTGACAAGTCGTACCACCTGGAATTGGATGGCTGACACCCCCTTAAAGAATTACACCCTTTGCAATATAATACTATCAAAGAAATCATGTATATTAAGATGAATTCAAAGTCACTCCGACTCAGTTTCTCTGCCTGCTTAGTGAGCATCATCTTTGTTTTCCCCTCCATCTTCCCTTCAGCAACCCGCCATGCTCAGTGATAAATAATAAAACTCAAGCACCGCCTGAGGCAGAGAAGCTGCTAAGAACACAGCTGCTTCCCAAAAATCAAAGTTTCACATCAAAGGATTAGTTGTGCACTTCTATGCAAGAGGCAAAATAATGACCATGCAGCATAAATGTGTTCACATGTGGCTGGATGACTACCTGAGAGATGCATACAGGGGAAACTGATAGAATGTACAGCAATGACAAAGATGTAGGCGGCACTTCTACAGTTATGACTGATAACACGATGCTGCTGAAGTCATGGTTTAATCTTGTTTTATCCTAAAAAATGGGGTAATTCTTAGGCATGAAAATAGTTTACACACTTGTAGAGAGAGGCCTGCGTTTGTAAGTGTCTGAGACACATTAGACCCAAAGTTTATACTATTTCTTTGAATATCATAACTTGTCATTTATCAGGTCAATAAGTGATAAAAACAAAATTTAAAGCTGACTTTCTTTTAAAGATATTTTATAACTCTGCAGAATAGACCAAAACTATAAGCTACCATTACAGCAAGACCTCATCTTTGAGGCGGTTTTATAGCAGCAGTGATTTATGAGGTCATTTTTTTTTTTTACATTCCTTTCTACATCTTACTCTAATGTCACACCTCTCTGTCAGATCCTGAATGGTTCAGCTTCAATTTGTGAGGATCCCTCTTTTTTAAGTGGTGGCAATCCAGCAGCTCAGCATTGGCAAGAAGTTACAATGTAGATGTAGGACAGTAGCTGTAAATGCAAGACAATCCCAGAGTACAAAAAATCATCTTTTAAGAGGACCAGAACCCTAAACATGCAGGCAACAACAGAATGGCTCAGATTATGGACTATTTATGTATTCAGAAGTCTATTCAAATTCACTTGAGAATGTCTGGCAAAGCTTTGAAGAAAGATTGCCAAAAAAAGGCCAGTCTGAAGATGTTAGAAGTTTGTAAACAGAAAACACATACAAAAAGAGACTACATCTGTAACTGCAGCAAATAAAATGTTCTATAAATTATTAATTCTTGTTGGCAGAGTACAAATGCTCACAGCACTATTTTTTATAAAACATTTTGGAAATCATGCTTTATTTTACCTCTGCTTCATATTTATCGACTCTGTTGAATAAAATTCCCCTGAAGTTGGAGAATGGAGATGAAAAGAAAATTGGAAAAGGCCTCAAACTTCACATCTGCAGGCATAAATGAGCGATATATTGTCCTCCAGGATTAGTTTTAAAGCTTCTCTGCATATTCCCGTTATTGTTTTTATATTTTATTCCGTTTTGTTTTTATTTTCAAGTCCTTATTGTCTCTTTCATCCCTCTAAAATGCGACAGCTTTTTAACAAATTAAGTTATGTATAAATCTTAAGGGTAATTTTTTCAAAAGTAATATTTTTCAAATAACAAACAGAGAAATTGTTAATTGAAATGATAAAAACTAATAATGAAGATGTTTTCTTTCTAGTATAGTTGGATCTACAGAAGCATCAGGTAAAATCCACGGTAGTGATCTAGCTAATGGTACATTTGGACTCACGTTTAAATGATTTAATTCTAACTCTGTAGCTGTTTGTAAAATTGACCAACCAAATGATTTATTATTTGCTCTTTTCTTCTCCCAGCAGGGATGTAAAGTTGACTGTTGGATGATTCTGACTGTGTCCCTCATAAAAGGGGAGAGCCAGAGAGCAGTTTAAATACTGGGTGAGTGCTGATTAGCTTATAGTTTGCAGGTGTGATAGGAGAGAGCAGAAGGCAAAGTGGAGACCAAATGGGGGTAAAGGGGAGAATAAACAAGAAAAGTAGGAAAATTAATCTATTATTAGCAAGGAATAAAGAATACAATGGATACATTAATCAAAATGAATATGAACAGACCCAACTAATCAAAAACAGAAGCTGAGAAAACAGCAAACAAAATGCAAAATGAAATTTCAGCCCCCCAGATAGACTAAATGGTATCTCCCAGACAAAAACTCCCTCAATAAATTTCTTGGTAAAAACTATATATATATATATCTATATATCTATATAGAGATATATAGATATATATATCTCTATATAGATATATATATATAGATATAAAGTATATATAAATGTGTGTCTTAAAACAAGTTGTCTACATAATTTATATTTATATTTATATTTGTAAACTATTTAAGTTTACAAATTAAGTTTTCGAAATTAAGAATGTTGCAAATTGTTTATGGATGTTTGCCTGTTTTAATTAGCATTTTGGTGAGTTATATTTTGTTGCACTTTTTAATGTTTTGGAGGGTTTTTTTTTTCTTTTTATGTTTTTATATGTACCTCACAGGCTGCCGTAGCTAATGAGGGTACGCCCTATAACACCTGCGCTGTGTCTCATTTAGCGGGCTGCGTCCTTCGAAGGACGCATTTTAAGGCCGGTTACGTCACAACGCTGCGCGGAGGCTGTCCCATTTGGCAAAAATTCTGAGGACGCTTAAAATGCAGCCTTCGAATGCATCCTCCTTTTACCCGAATTCTGAGGACGCACCGCTACCATCCTTCGTGGCCTCGCCTGCCACAGGATTTCCCAAGATGCTTTGGGTGCTTTCTTTCAGTAGTTGAAGAAGAAGAAAAAATAACAAGTAAATAAAAAAAATTAAAAAATAAAATAAACATTTTGAGATCCAATTCCTTTTTTGGGGGGGTTGTTGTATTTCTCAAAGCTCGAGCTCTCAGTTTTTTGGTTTGGAGCTGTTTTTCCCGGGCTTGGGGTAGACGTGATGACGTCGTGTCACAACCAGGAAGTGCTCCAAAGGCTAGACCGTCCCATTTACCAACGGCTGATGATCATCCCGGAGCATCTTTCGAAGGCTGGGTCCTCCTAAGGCTTAGTAGGCAGGGTCCTTCGAAGGACGCAGCCCGCTAAATGAGACACTAAACCCTGCTAGAATCATTGTACTAATGAATGACTGGAACTGTCAAGATGTTTGGCATAAAGAAATCAACATTTTGTGTTCACCAGTGAAAGCAGTGAGTTTTCACGATGACTGAGGTAGCAGTGGTGTCTTTGATGATCAGGGTGAATCTACACCAGAGAAAATAAAATGCTAAATTCACCCGTCGAGACTGGCTGAGTAATTCAAGTGTTGCAAGCGGCACCTATCCCGCTAAGCAGAGTGACATCGCTGCAGAAGCAACTACTTTGAGGAGATGCCAGTGAACATGCCGCTGAGGGGGAGATATAGCTACATTTTTTCAGTGTTTGGGGAGATGCCACAGAACGTGCTGTCATGTTTGCTGTATTAATATAAGCTCAAGACCACGTATTGAATGTAGAACCCTGCTAAACACTTCTTCTGCTCTCCTATTCCATGTGATCCACAGCGCCCCCGTGTGTCCGCACTATGTTATAAATCACATACATTGACTTCACACATGCCGGTGTTGGGAGGAAATGTAACGAGATGCTACTGTTTGGGGAAGATAACTTGAGCTACAGGTGGGTAGGGCTGCCACTCCTCACCTTTACTGACCTGCTGTTTGTAATCACTGGATTTAAAATGAATAGACAGATAACAGTTTCAGTCTCGTTCTGTTTTTTTTTTATTATCATCAAACATGTCTTTCAATGTTTTAAGTATGCCATGAAAAACACAATAACAGGTCATTTCTCTGTGGCTCAAATCCTACGTGTTTTCTTTTAATGTTATTATACTGTCACTGTCAATTTGCCTTTATCTTTCTGTATTTATGTAATGGTAATCCATACCCATTAAGCCTGCCTGATATTTGCTGATACAATGATATTACATCTTGAATCTTCAGTGCGTTTCTCACTCTACAATTTGTAATCTCAATAACATGTTAACAATTTTGAAAAATACTTTATCTCAGTACAAATAATTTTAATAGTCCTACACTTTTCATTTTATTGACAACAAACGTTTTGTAATGTTGCCGGATTTGTATTATTTGTCTTAAATATTTGATAATTATTCAAGTAGTAAAAGGAAATCACAATTGTGAATATCTTACTCCAACTGCTTGGAGATTTTATCTCATTTGCAGCTTAAATATATATATGAGCTCCCAATATATATATATATATATACATACATACATATATATAC
>JAUZNJ010031626.1:0-14126 GCA_034780135.1 Jordanella pulchra | reverse complement strand
TGTATATATATATATATATTGTGTATATATATATATATATATATTGTGTATATATATGTATATATATATATATATATATGTATATATATATATATTTTGTATATATATGTAGATATATACATACATATTCTTCTTTTCTTTCCTGAGTCTTACAATCCAATGTTGCAGAGTTTTGCTAATGCTTTATTAAACCCACTATCAGCAAGGCTAACGATAAAGGTTCTTTGCTTTTTTGAGCATGCGTTAAAATGGGAGGTGTTCTGCTGCGGCCATCATATAGTTTATAAACCCTCTGTTCCAGTTGAGGAGATCACCTCATTGAGAATTTTGAAATTTCTCAACAAAGAAAATTCGGTGCAGTTTTCACTATGATGCCAGTCTTAGTGTTTTGCATAGTCAGGGTGAAACACAGTAGATGCCATTTTCCATCTGGGACATGTGGAGTAACACCAATATAATTAGAAGTAAGAGACAGCTGTGGCTCAGTGGAGAGCAAGTGAAAAGGTGCATCATATACATGTGTTTGCTAGTAGCACATTTTTAAAAGCCAGTTATCTTCCACCACTTTGAATGAGCTACAGTTAGGACCAATACATGAATGAATTTGTTCTGTGTTGACCGACTAGTTTTGGTCTTAAAGCCAGTCTGTTGATCACATTTGGTTGCAGACACCTCTTCTTGTTACCTGGACCAGGGTTGCTAGTAATAGCTTGTTGGATAGTTTTTGTGTTTGCTTTTCATCTAATATCTTTATTTTGGTTGATGGTTGCATGAGCTCTCTGCATGTAATCAAGCTGTGCAGAAGTGGCATGGCAGCAGGAAAACACTTAAAATATGAAGAGATACTTGAGAGAGAGATACTTAAACAAGCTTATTAACATGAACCAAAACTAATACAATTATAAAAACTAGAATTTAAAAAATGATTTCGTTAAAGTGAAATAAAAACCTTGCAAAAAAACCTAAAACTAACTGAAGCTGTAATAAGAGATCACAAAACAAATTGAAACGAGCAGAATTTTAAGAGAGAATGTCTTTAGTTTTCGTTTGTCTCTTTCTAAAATGCACTAATTTGAGACTAGTTTTTGGGTGCTGTTTTATATATTTATTCATTTTCGCTGTACTTCATTATATCAGCAGATGGCAGGTATAGCAGCCGGGTTTTGTGTTGCTGAGCTGTCTGTCTTTATCTGGGATTTTATTTCTGTTATCTATTTTCTTTTCTTTTTGTCTTGCCCCTGGTATGTTATTCCTATTAAATAAAATACTAAAACTGTAACTGAAACCAGGAATTTAAAAAAATAAACAAGCGAGCCAATAAATACTAAAAACAAATTCGGTTTTGGAGATGTGATGCTGTTTAGTTATGTTAAGCCTTTTGAATAGGATTGTAAAGCACACTTTGAAACTGCAGGTAACATGGAATAACAGCTCTTGGTAAACTGAATAATTTATCCACCCAGGTGTGTTTGTACTACAATAGATTATATCCAAAACTGAACATTACTACTGAGTCATTAATATTTAAGCTATTTAGCATGTCCAGTGCATTTCTCATGAAACATCAACCAGACATTATGCCGGTCAATAACCATTGGGGAGGAAGAATCAATGTCTTCAGATGAAACCTTGGAGTACTTTATGAAAAAATGTATAAAAACTTTAAGAGCATGTTTTAGCCAAAGAAAAATATCACAAACCACAAAGAGCAAAGAGTAAATTATAAATACCTTTAAAAAAGAGAGAAAACACAAGTTTCAATAACTGAAGTAAACTAAAGCAGCACCGTACCTGCTCTGCCTGCCTAATATCTCCAAGAACCAACCGCCAAAGGCCTCCAGTCTGAGAACCACACGACTCTGAATCCAATTAAAGTAAGAGATCAGGTTAGTTTCAAATCATAAATGATGTTTGAATTAAAGTCGGCTGGAACAGAAATCAAAGGCGTGGGTGTGTGAAGTCCTCAGGTGATCTGCTTAAGCTTTTTGTCGCGGTTTGTTGATGTGAGTTTGATTCTGGGTGTCAGAAGAAAAAAAGACATATTTATCAGAGGTCTCCAATAAGGAATCATTTTTTTACATTTACACTTCCAATCACCATATTCAGAGATTTACAAATTGTTATATCTTTATTCTTTTGCAACATACTTTTATTTTCCAAAGTTTAGGAATCAATTTTATTCCAAAATTTAAAAAATGCAATTATTAAAAAATTATCAATAAATATTCCATAAAACTGTATCATTTATTTTTATAAAAATTGCATCAGACATATAAATGTATTTTGAAAAAAAAGTAAAATATATAAAATACATATTTAAATGCAGATTCATATATTTGTTTAATTAATTAAAAACTTTTTTATCTTAAGATTTATTTTTTCTCTGTATATTTGTTTGTTTTAAGATTTTTTCCTCTTTTTATGCAATGTAAAATAGATCCATTTATTTCCAGACGTATGTGATTATGTTATAGTGAGATTTTAATGGGTTAGAGGGCAGCAGCGCTGGTCAGAGCAGAAGACTGAGGATTCCAATGAAGCACCTGAAGCACCTGTAACAGTGTCAACTAACATGTTGCACATTATATATGTTGAATTTTTTTACTGTTACAGTTCACACTTCGACCCTACGGCCCTCTAATAAGTGTCTGAACTGTCAATAATATTAATATATTTTGAAAAATAAAATAAATAACTAATGAGGTCAATTTAAAATCAAAACATCGATTGACGTACAACATGTTACAGGTGGAGTGTTGTGATCATCAAAGCAACACAAGATTTCATGCATCCAAGAACGCTAAAGCACCATGTTAATATAGAAATGTTCTGCAAACCTTCACTGTTGTCTGTTGTGAATAAGAACCAGACATCAGCACGTGAATCACTCTGGTCAAAGAAACAAAACAAGCAGAAAAACATCTCTGCTTATTTGACTAGAAAGCAGTTGATTAAAAAAGGTAGTAAAACGTAACTAACTATGATATGTCTCTAATTATATATTATCCCTTTAAATCATTCAAATATATTTGAGATGATTAGAAATGCTAACTTACTGTATTACTTTTAGACGAGCTTCATCTCAGACTCTACTGACCTGAGCGTGTTAAAGCTTGTAATTTATCAGTACTTTTGGAATGACCTAATGAACAATGTTCCCTCTAGTTTTTCATGTGTCTCCTGAGTTCACTGAGGACCACTGTGAGGAACATCAGACCCGCATCCTGTCGCCACACATCAATACTCCACCTGCTATAAACTTAGAAAGTTACAGAACATGGCTTTTTAAAAGAAGATTACAGCAGCAATGTCCATTTGTTTACTTTTAATTTCAGTGATTTGGCTGACTTTAAATCAAATAAATAAATAATCTGAAATAAATAATCTATCAAACTTACATCCTCTTTTTGATGCGCACTAAAAACATTTGCTGAACTTTTTAAAGAACACCTACATTTTATAAACATATTCATCCAAATACAACTCTTCATTGGATGAATGTTTCTTATAAAACTGATTTGATGGTGATTTTAGGATCTGTTTCTAGTTTCCCAGATTATTTTCACGTCTGATTTTTTTTGGAACGTACTAAATGTACTTTACCCTTCTGTGTCTGGCTCTTCTGTTTTATTCAGACAATCATATAGATAAAAATAAATCATATGAAATGGATTTCATCTGTATTTCTGACAGGAAGAGGGGTGCTGGCACCACAGAGCCACTATGGATGACCAGTCATTATTTAAGACGGAGTAAAGGACTCAGGAATCACTGAGTCTATGTGAATGAAGGATTAGAAACACTTCAGTGTTGTAAAAATACAGGAAAACAACTGATCTACTGTGTCCTTTTCTTTATGGAACTTCTTTCCTAGCAGTTGAACACATGTGCTACTTCCTAAAACAAACTCTCTTCTTTTAGGAACTCAAAGGTGTCCTTTGGTTAGATGGGCTTAAACTTTTATTTCTATTCGAATGAAATGAGTCTAGACAAGCAGTCCAACCATTGGTGTCAGTGCAATCAGAGAGAAAGAATGTTAGGATTTACAAGCACACAGCATTTCAAAATATAACTTCGAAGAACATCTAATGCTCATGTGCTCAAACATACACACAAGTTTTTACCTGTGTGTGAATCTATGCAATCTATTATTAACATGTTTCCTTCCACACAAAGACACTGCTAGGGGATAAAAAATAGAAAAAGAAAAGAAAAATATAGAGAAGATTCAATTATTAAATTTAGGATGTTCTCTCTGAAACAAAAAAATCAGGTGGAGAGAAGAAAAATCTATTGTTTCACCGCGTGACAAAAAACTGAAGGTGAAAGTAGGTTATAAAAAGGAGACAATGTGAGAGAGAAGGTGTGGCATCAAAGAAAGAAAGTTTAACAAAGTCAGCAACACACTAGAGTAGACTCACACGACACCGGAGAGAAGACAGAGCTCACATCAGAGCACATCACACCCCCGCCATCTAAACTATTCTCAGAGAGTGAGACACATGAAGAGGAAGCAAAATACAAAGGTGAAGCAGATGGAGGAAGCAAGGGTGACATAGACTGGAGCAGGGAAGCAAACAGCAGAAAGCAAATGGATTAAGTGCAAATATACTGACATTAGATAGGAAAGAGGAGCTTATTTTATAATGAACTAAAAATGTCTAAGTGGTCAAACAGAGCATGTTAACATGATGCCGTATAACGTGTGGAGTTTTTGGGTAAAATCTCTAAGAAGAACATTGAAGAAAGGCAGCGATGAGATCTTGTTTAAATGTCGATTATCTTATTGGAAAGGTTTGCATTATTAATGGGAAGATGACCCAAATCAATTACTGTTTAAATCATAAATATTGTTTTGATAATAATAAACAGGAGTTTCTTCGTGGTCTAATTCATCAGAGCCTTGCAGACAACACAAAGCAGACACAGAGGTTGTAACAAAGTAAAGCAGCAATAACAACCAAAGTCCTTTAAAAGTTCGGACCTAATAACCGGGCAGGGATCTGCATTTTTATCTGTTTTAACTGTATTTGTTTATTCATTCAATACAGTTAAGCCAAATTTGAAGCATTTTTGGTTTAAAGTGATTTTACTGAGTTGAACCTGATGCTGAAACTTAGCGAACATGACTGAAAATAAATGGTCAAAATATCAGTGAAAAATTACAACAAGCTATTACAATCACTGTAAGGCCCAAAAATATTAGAACATTTATTAGTGACATATAAATCATCTTTTAAATATCTCTTAATTAAAGTTGTACAAGGAACAGATGTTTTTGTTTATTTATTTTTCTAATTAATAAACATTTAGTATAAAAGCAATACTGGTACCATTTATTGTTATAAATAAACCATGTGCTTGCATGGAAATTATTTTACATCCAACTTACTACTTCATACTTCAGATGTGTATAACAGGTTTACAGCTGTTTCAATTTAATATCGTGAATAAATTATAAAGAGCAAACAAAGCAACAGGATTTACAATTTGCTTTTCAAAATTATATTTTAGGAGAGTAATCATCGTGCAATTAAAAGAATTTATTAGAAAATTATAGTGGCAAAAGCGATTTGGTCACAACAAGCTAGATGTCCTCACAGATCTGCAGCTTTTTCTTTTAGAAGCTCTTCTGTCCTCCACTTTATTTATGAGACGCCTGTCCACAGCCTTAAACATTCAGACTCCAAATTCAACTATGACCGACAGCAAAGAGCTGTCAAAGGACGCCACGTAGAGCTGCACCAGGGCTGTGAAGAATGGATCCAAAATAGACGAGCAGGTTAGTGTGAATAATGAAACACTGGGAGCAATTCCAAGAAAATGAAAAAAACATACAGACGTTCTGTAATTTCCCTCAATCTGGGTCCCCACTGAAGATCTCTTCCTGTTGGGTCAAAATGATCGTGAAAATGCTGAGCAAAAATCCCAGAATTCCACGGAGGGATCCGATGAATGACCTGCAGAGAGCTGAGACCAAAGTAACAAAGACTGTCACCAAATCCTGCAGTGCCAGGGAGTCCGGTACCTGTCCAGACTCATCTGCAGTTCACCACAGGGCTCATCCAGAAGACGACTGAGAGAATGTCATGTTAGATGAGACCAAGATTAAACTTTTTGACACAGACTCATCTTGTCATGTTTGGAGGAAGAACAATGGTTTCATCCCAAGAACACCATGTCTACTGCGAAGCATGGGGGTGGAAACATCATGGTTTGGAGCTGTTTTTCAGCAAAGGGGACTGGATGACTGATCTGTGTTAGGGAAAGAATGAACAGGACCATGTATCATAAAGTTTTAAGCTCAAATCTCTAGAAAATGTGTGGAGGGAGTTGAAAGTCAGTGTTGCTCAGGAAACGGCTGAAAACGTCATTGCTGTAGAGGAAAGGACCATATGAGGAAGATTAACAGCAAATGTTTGTCATCTATCATTGCCAACAAAGGTTTTATCAAAAAAGTTTTGAACTTTTATTTTTGACCAACTACTTATTTTCCACCATAATTTAACAATTATTTAAAAGTCCTTCAATATGATTTTGTGGATTTTTTTGTTCTTATTTTGCCTCACGTCCTTTACGTGTTTCTATGATGAAAACTACAGACTTCTCTAATCTTTCTAAGTAGGATAACTTGTACAATCGGTGGTGACTGAATACTTTTTTCCCCCCACTGTAAAAAAACAGGCCCCACGTCGAACCAAGATTGACACTAAGGTTTACATTTCGACAAATAAAAACACACAGAATCAAAGCAAACGCTCAGCCCTTAACACACATAAATGCTCATAGATATGTATATAAGTAGAACAGACAGGTAGAGAGGATTTCTTGGGCCACCCAGCTGCTCCACCATTTATCTCAATTTCACCCGCTAGACGTGAGCGTTCAAACATACACGGGCACATTACATTAGTATCAAACTAAGGCAGAACAAGACGGACATAAACAAAGCACCCACACAGGCCAACACACTCACACACACAAACCTTCCTATATGTAATGAGGACCATGTGTGGACTCTGACTTCCTTTGGTTTTCAGTCATTTTCAACCCTTTCTATACCCTTACTTTGACAATAACAGTAAACCATTACCAGTGCTCCTCCTAACTCCTAAGCATAACCGTAAGCAAAATAGTTTGTGAGGATCCGGAAAATGTCCTGACTTTACAAACACTGGTCCGAAGTTTGATGGTGAAATCGGAAAATAATTCTAGACAGGAGCACACATATTTGTACACACACACGTAAGGTAATCATGATACAAAAATTTTAAATTCAATATCAACACCCAGGAAAATATGTGATATTTGATCCCATTTTTGATGTGAATAAAATTAGCTAATTATTTAAGGGCAAAAAGAATATCGCTATTTACATGAGAAACTCTTTTTTTAAATCTCAACATTCTCAACATAATGAAGAGATAATTTTAGTTAAATAAGTGTCCAAATAAATGCAAAACAAATAACTCAAATATAACACAACGTGAAAAAAACTCTTGAGGTTGTTTGATGTTTTTTCCTTTTACTGTACAAATAATGTGTAAAACTAAAATTAACAATATCAAAAAAATGCAAAAAAACACCTTTCTTTAGTACTGATACCATGTCAAATTTGAACTGTATCCAGATACAGCTACACAAATGTGAGTAAAACTAACAATTTCTTTCTTCACTTCTTCACTCCAGTGTGACCTTAAACTTATGTTTGCTGTATAAAAAGCTATTTAATGCTGTCTCATCTCAGTTCTGCTTTACTCTGACACTAATTCCTCTTTATTCTCTTTACTATAAGCTGGCATGCACAAAAACACAATATATGTCATACCATTAACCAAGCATGAGTTCCCCTCCTAGGGTCGGCCCCGTCCTCATCGGCCACTTAAAACTTTGAAAACTTCTCTCCGCCACGTTGACATAATTTGCAGTTTCAAAACCAACACGTTTCTTTACATTTTCCTTACAGGTTCCATGTTAAAAAAGGTAGAAATTTATGGCCGTTAGTTTGGTCACGTTAGCCGACCTTTTTTTCAAACACTACTGACAATAAATAAAGTTGCATTTTGTGGTGAAAAAACTAAAGGATAAGGATATCCTCTGGCTGATAAGGTCAAACCTTGGAAAGGACAAGCTAGAGCGCTAAAACAGACACTAGCTAGTCCATAGCCTGGATAATTACTGATAATATTAGCTTGTTAGACATTCAGTGTTAATCCATAAAAAGACAACAGAAAGAAAAATCACATCTACATTATATGTGGGGGGTTCATACCATCTTTTTCTTTCGTCTTCCACAACATTGTGATAAACTAAAACCTTTTAGCTCATGCAGACTCGAAACTGCATTTCTTTGTATTAAAATTAGGTTTTATATATAATAGTTTTAAATATATTCATCTAACAAAACAAAAAGATAAATCATTTTGATAAGGACATTAAATCACTGACTAATTTTACAAAGAGACTGTTGTTCCTGTGTATGTTTCTACAGATTAATACACCCCAACTCAAACATATATCATTCTAACTGCAGATAGTAATTGCTGCTTTTCCCCAATTAAATATGAACCATTATATCATATTTACTGAATAGTGGGAGATTTATCTGATTTAATTGAGAAACAGCATGTAGCTTCTTTGATTACTTCCTGTTTAACAATTAAATTCAAAGTAGTTCATCTTGAAACTGCTTGTAAACGGTTGAGTTTAAAAAACTTTTTTCTTCTGTCTCTAAGTCTTGGCTACTATAATCTTTATAGATTATATAACATATAATCTTTGTAACAGATTGTTTTAGCTTTAAACCCTTAAAGAAAGAGATACCAATGAGGTCTAAAATGATTTTCATCTCATTTTTACCTTTTGAATATGATAAAAAAGATCACCCAAACCAAGAGAGGCTGCGCTTGGACAGAAAACAACCTAATCATCATTCGTCATTTCTTCTTGTATCATACATAGCAAAAAAATAAAAACCACAACTATACCAAACGCTAAGTCTACAGCTACTGAGGCCAACGTTACCATGGTGAGGAGGTATGCTGCTGGCCGGCCAGGTGGAGGGTCTTGGGCCGGGCGTTCGAGCAGCTGCCGGCATTAGACGGCCGCTCCCAGTATGGGTCACTGTGAAACACACACAAAGATAAAGCGTGGAAAAGTTCTTAAACAACAGCCTTGGAACATAGAACCAGGAAAGAGGGAGAGCAGGGAAAAAAGAAAGTAAACGGGACAAAAAAATAGCATTTAATCGAATCAAGAAGATAACAAACGGATTTACTAAACACAAAGTCAAATACAGCTTCCACCTACAGGCACATATTGTATATTTAAGCAGAAGTTGCTTTTTAAAGCAAAAAAGAACAGACATTTGATGTCATGTGGGCATTTTTAGCTCAATAGAAGATAATGTAACCTCCTGTAATAACTATGAAAATGCAGACCTCCAATGAAAAAAACTACATTTGTAAAACGATAATCATTTTTAGAACAAAATACAGTCTAATTTCTGAAGATATAAATGTGATTTTTCTGATAACTTGTTGGAGATGAAAAAGAAACATTTTGAAAGAGATGTTGAAGCCTGAAAATCAGCAGCATTTTAAAGCAAGCAGTGAAGCTAACATGTTGAATCGGTTTCCTAAAGTTTGTGATTTTAACTTGAAAAAAATGAAAACTCTGAAAAGGAGAAAAAATTATCTGGTGGATTTCAGGATATACCTGCCGCTTGACTAAACGACTCCTGCTTTCTAAAAATTTCAGCATAGAAATAAAAAGCTCCAGCTTAGCTGCTTTATTTCTCGACTTATACATTTATACTAAAGCTAAATAGTGCCGAGTGGGATTTGACAGGAAGGCAAAGCGACAGAGTCAAACACAAAGCCACCCCAGAGTGACTGTCTCTGCTGGAAGAAATATTCAAATTTTACACACCCACCAAAGACAGGCTGTGAAAACTCATGTCGATGTGGAATATTTTTTTAACTGAAAGAAAGAGCACAGGAAAAATCAACAGGATAAAAGAAAAGGAAGAGTGAGGGATTGAGGCAGAATAAGAGAGTGTGAAAGAGTAAGAGAGAAAGAAGGGAAAAGGAGAAACACTGAGGCAGGAAAACATTTACTGAACTGCACCGTGAAACCACTGACACTGTCGTTCTTGTTTTGTGGACTAGTATTACTGTAAAACAGTTTTCTGAAGCGAGCTCCCACTATTGTTCTTGTCAAAGGTTGAAGTGAGGGCTGCGCCAGCATAACCTATTTGAGTTGACAGCTGCAAGAGAAAACACAAAGGACCGGTTTTCAAATTAAATGACCCAGACATACGTTCAGAGATGGTATTACTTTTTGATCTAATCTCTTGATGCACGACAAGGGAACACATCTGTACGGAAGAATAAAAAAACGTTAAAAAAGGGACAAATTTTGCTATTTAGAAAATTAATTCTCCCTGAATTTGCTTCATTGATTACACAAAAGCTTTCAGTAATTTTTTTAGAAAGAGACTTAAGAGCATAATGGTTAATATATGATGAGAGGCAGCAATAAAAATAAAAATTGTGTGACCTAATTTTTCCATTGGTTTATCTGAGGTTATTCTTTATATGAGCCTAAATATATACATTTTAATGGAGAGGGGCACAGGCCAACGGTGTTTTATTTATTTGAACTACTGGCTTCATGCTGGTCTCTAACTGAGCTCTCTGTACCTGTCAAAAATCTGTGCTTTTTGGGTTGTTTTTCATCTACTCTGATTCATTTTTGATACCTTGTCAATAAAAGTCCCACTTCTAGTGGGAAGTTTGCCAAAAAAAATAGTTTGAATGGAAGAGTCAACTACAACAACGATAAGAAAAAGGATAAAATCAGGTAAAATCGTTAAAAAAACAGTCAAGTCTTTAAATTGACCTCAACCCTTTAAAGCCTGAACCATGAAATAAATGACAGAAAATTCAGATTTTTTAATATAAAAGTTGTCATTGAATTCTATGAAAAACTATGAAAAAAAACATAAATTTTGTATAATTTGATAATTATTTGCATCACTTTTGATACATTAGGCATTTCCGTATAATCTTTTATACATTTTCTGTTCCCTATATTTCTGATCTATTAAGTCAGTTCTCAAGAGCGAAAATATCTCACTGATGATGCAGAGGTCTCAAAAATTCACGTATCAAATATGATACATTTGGCTTTAAAGGTTTAAAGTCACTGATTTGCTGAATTAGCTTGTCTGGATGTAGCATGTAGCAACATTACCAGGCATGCATGTTGCAACATCTTAAGGGAAACCCCCCCACTAACAGCAGAGACCACCAACCACGACTGACTGAAGGCTTGAGAAGATAGAAGAGAAAGAGAACAAGAAGCATTTATCTAGAACTTTCTAGTCAGTGGCTAAACTAGCTCCTGTAGTGAGTTTATTTAAGAGAGACGAAGCAAAACAGAAAAGCTTTGACACAGTTAATCACAGTAAAAGCTCCATCAAAAGAGAGATACTATGAAAGATGGGGCCAACGGCATCATCTATAGAAGTTGCTGGCAGCAGTAACTCGGCTAATATATCTTTGTCTGAACTTTGAGTATCTTTAAGATGACCTTCCACAATGACAACAACAACAAAATTGTTCCTGTTTTTGTCTTTGTTTTTCTCTGAAAATTATTTTGTGTAGTTTTAGCCATTTAAGTTCATTTATAATCATTTGTCCTTTTCTTGCTCATTTTGTAAAATCATTATGTTTTATTCCTATCTGTTACCATATTTCCTACCTTAGCTAGCTCAGCCTTCACTTGACTGCTGCTCACCTCCACCTGTTTGCTCTCACTTGTTTCTGTCGTGCTTTTCTCCACACTTCCCTCTGCATATAAGCCTTTTGGTTGTAATTGTTAATTGCTTTTTTTTTTCCTCTGTTCTTGCTCATGGTTTGTCACTGCATCGCAGAGAGTGTTGCTCTCTCATGGAAAATCAGGGAAGAAAATAAGAAGAAAATTAGAATCCAACTAAGGTTATGTAGCAGGCCAATCAAAAAAAAGAAATTCCACTTTTTCAGGAACATAAATCAGAAAGGCATGAAAGGTGAGACGCAAAAGTTAAAGTACACACTTTACTTGCTTGTGCCCATAAACCTTTCTTCGCAGTTAAACTGAAAACAAATTCTCTACAGAAAAAGAAATGAGAGGCGAAACGTCTTCTAGAAAACTACACGTCCAGTTGCCTAAACTGAACTTTCCAAGCATGTAAAGACATTTATTTGTACTCGTATTCACGAAGAGTGCTTTTAGGAAAAAGGTTTTTTTTACAAAAATCCTCAAAGTGTTTTTTATACATATTCAGTAATATTTTCATTTTTTTAAGCATCAAACAATGAAATCAACTCTAGATAATGTTCCTGTAAATCAATAGGAAGCTTAAAATTTGCCAGTCTTTTTTATTAAAGTAAGTTTTACACACAGAAGCCAACACACCCAGCTGACCACCCCCACCCCCCGTGGTAAAACAATCAATCTCCAGAGAAGAATGAGGTTCATAAAGTCACTTATTTCTTTCAGCAGCATCACATTCCTGCTCTATTTCTCTTTTCTTTTTTTATTGCTGTTTCTTTTTCTCCTTTTCCCGATGCTCCACTCCCACACACAAGTCATTTCATCTCCCCTTGTCCCTTTACTTGACAGTAGAATCAGTTTTTCTGATGAATCCATATCACCATCTTCTTTTTTCTTTTAATACAGACATGCAAATTATTTTAAATTTGTGCATTAGACTCTGTTTTTGTTTTGTTTTTGTCCCCTCTATGTTTGTTTTTCTTTTTTTGGGTTATTTTCTATTTAATGTTTAGCTAAATAGCAATTGGCACATTCCTGTTTCTAACATTATTACTTTATCTCCCTTTTCCCTTTCCTGCCTGATTCAATTAGTCCTTTTAATACTTTCTACACTTTACCTCAGATTTTATGCTGATTAAGGCAACTTTTTTTTTATTTTGGAAAAACAAAACAATTGCTTTGACTCGTTAACAATTATATGCATAGAAGAAAATTTTAGGCAAACCATTTTAATGCAGTACCACAAAAACACACGTAATGATACAGGCACCAATACATGAGCAGAAACTCAATAACCTGTGCATCAACTATGTCCCTGGTTTGTGCACGTTGACACACAACCAACGACAGACTTATAGGTAAAAGCATATTGAAATGCACATGGGCAAGTAAACAAACACACATACACACCAGTTCTAAACACACACTCCATCAAGCCAAAATGGCAGTGGTGGGAGGCAACACAATGGGTATTGCCGGGCGCCGGCAGAGCTAAATTGCAGACAGCGAAGGGGAGATCTGGGCCATTTTTCAAGGCTGACTATATATTACAAATTGGCTACCAGGGCATTGTCTGGAAATACATACACATACGGATTTACACTCACACACAAACACACACACACCGACACATAAACACATTTGAACAAAGTGAAAAAGAAACTAATCCTGGCTTGTCCTATTGTAGCCCATAGAGCCGCAGAAATCTGGCCTTTTTTCTCGTTTTCAACAATTTCCACAGAATAAACCATGTGATTGAAAATGTGTCAGTTTAGCAGTAAGGCACACTGACACACATGTACACACATTCATGTGCACCCCCCCTACACACACACACACACACACACTCACATCAGTGTTTATTCACTATTCAACCCCAGTGCTTGCTTTGGGAGTGTTCAAGCACTTCCAGAACAGGGTCAAATGTACACCCTGCGCTACAGCCAATACACAACCATGGATGGAAAGAGACGTCCCCAGTCAGCAATCATGTCCAGCTTCAGGTTTAGACAGTCTTTCTTCATTGCAGAAGTAAAAAATACTGAATATTATAACCTTTATTTCTTTAAAAGAAATAGACAAGGAGCAGCGCTTTTCATATGGGCAACAGGGCAGCAAGAGAAAGAGGTTACCTGAGCACCGATAGCAATTCAACCACTCACATGCACCGTGGACTGTTTTTGTGTTGTGTTTTACCAGATGGAGTGAGTACAATGTTAACGGCTGACAGAGAAGTCAATTGGTTAAAAGGTGATAATATATCCATCCATCCATCCATCATCTTCCGCTTATCCGGAGTCGGGTCG
>JAUZNJ010031625.1:0-14126 GCA_034780135.1 Jordanella pulchra | reverse complement strand
GAAAATCCAAACCTCGACCCAACGCAGGTGCAGCAGGTCTCTCCGGGTCCACCGTCGCCGTGGCAACCCTCCGATTCTGCTCACCGAACGCGTCGCTCCCGGTCCTTAGTCAGTTCTCCAACCACTCGGTAGTTGTTGCACAGGTGAGCAAGCTTCTCTGGCGCAACTGCTCACCCAAAGTCCCAGCGGCACTCCGCCAAGTCTCCTCGTTGACGTCCTCCCCGCACACTCTCCAGAATCCTTCTTTTTTCTCTCTATTTTTCCCCCCTCCTGTTGTCCCGCCCCCGAGCCAATCAGATTTCAGGAGAAAAGCAATTACCCAATAGCAACTGTACACACAGCATCCTTGTCTGTCACACCTCGTGTTGAGGTGTACTTCCCACATAAACTACACCATGTTGTTCTCTCTTAAAGAAACAGAACACCACATTTTAACCACACATATTAACCAGTCTTTTACTTTGACTTTTTAAGTTATTTTTCTCCCATAATATGTCTTGGAAATTATTATATCTTACTTTAAGATATTAATTTGCATACATTAAATTTGTTAACCTTGTCATTTTTAAAACAACAATAACACACACCTTTCTGGGAACCCAGAGGGTTACACAACTTTTTTTTTTTTTTTATCGCTGCTCTACTTAACTCAGAACAATAAAGTGCATAGCAGAGCATTCTGCTAGATGCTGTGTTTAGAGACTGAAAAAAGTGTGGGGGTTCTATTTTGAGAAGTTTAAGGAACAGGACATTTTTGAAGTGTGTTATCAGAGTTCATTTGTCTGAGCAGATTACAGAATCCATTCCATCACTGACCTATTGATTGATGCATTTCTGTAGCCCTCATTCTCTCTTTTGTCCTTTTCAAGTGGATTTTGTTGCACCTCATTTCTAACATTATCAACAGGCATGATGATTTTAAAGGCATAGCTGTCTACTTATTAAAAACAATAATGGTATATTTATCACAGACCATGTTGTAGGGGCAGCAGTCTCAGCAGAGAAGCCCAGACTTCCCTCTCCCAAACATCTCATAATTCCTCTGGGGGAAGCCGGAGGTGTTCAAGGCCCAGCTGAGAGACCTCATCCCTCCAGTGTGCTCTTGGCTGTCCCCTGAGCCTCCTCCCAGTGGGATGTGCCTGGAGCAGCTCCAGAGGGAGATGTCCAGAGGGCATCTGACCCACCTTAACTACTATCAGATCTCTTCTGGGCTTCTACCAGATGGCTCAGATACTAATCACAATGAGGGAGTTTCACCACCCTGAGGAGGAAGCTCATTTCAGCTGCTTGTATCTTATACTTTTGATCATGACAATGATTTCTGTACCACCAGTGGTGGTAGAAGTAAACAAACAAACAAAAAAACTGTAAATCAACAGCTTTGTCTGCATTCAACACAACAGGAACTGCAATTATGGCAGCTGCTGCAGCAATCAGTCTACATTTCCCCCTTACTCGTGAACAAACCTCTGGCATACTTGAACTCCACCACTTGAGGTAGGAACTCCTCTTTAACCTGAAGAGGGAAAGCTATCCTTTTCCAGTCAATAACCATGGACTTGGACCTGGAAAAAACATGTGCAAATCCTGTCTATTTACTCTAAGTAGTTGTTTTGCAAATTCAAAATTAAATTTCTGCTCCTACTATAACCAACCGAACAGGACTGTTGAGATATAACAGAAGTATTATGCTTTGGTCACACTGTTTAATTTGTTAGAGTTGTGTAAGATGCTAACAAATTAAATTTCTTTTAGAAAATAATTTTTAATTTCATTAGAATTAGAGCAACATACTTGGCTGATAATCCACATAGATGGAGGTTTAAGCTATTTCCAATCAACACAAGAGTTTTTTGATCCCAGTGGTTTCCAGTAAAACCACAACCTGGCCTACATATATAGGTGTCCTGCTGTCTTTAAGGAGAGAGAAAAAGAAACAACCACTATTAATTCTCCAGAACTTTTTTTATGTAAGGGAGCCTTTTACAGATACTTTTTTGTGGGGAAGCTGAGGGAAAGCAGTATAGCTCTTCCCTTCATGCTGTGATTAGAGGAGATATGACAACATCACAAGAAGGAAGATGGGATTTTTTTGGCACTAAACATTAATTGCTATCAACTTTACTGTGTGTACTTGTGTTTTGGCACTTTCAATATAGATTCTCCAAATTAGACCCCTGCTCGGCACTCAGGAGACCAGGACAGAGTTATGAATCTTTTAAAGCGAGACAATAGGGACAGGTTGTTTTTGGTAATAGGCCATCATGAAACTTGTTACTGTAAGATTTCTTCTGGGAAGGCTATTTTTAAGATCATATCACTGACCTAGATCTAAGCACGCATCTTGTAAAATAAAGATGTTGACTAAATTCTATGACAATAATTAAAATTAATGAAATACTCAACGCTGAGATACGCTACTATGACAACAGTGCATATTGTGCAAAGATTCAGTGGAGAAAAAAAATGAGTTTAATTGTTGTAACTCCAATCAAAAATATAGTTATCTGTGTTCAAAAACACTTCAAAACCTATGTGCAAAACACTTTTACACATCCTGAATAATATGCAAAGTAGCATTGGCATTCACTGAGAGTGTGAAATTAGGTACCTGGTGAGTTAAAGCTAATATTTTCTCTCTAAAATCAGTTTCTTGGTGTTTCTGAATTTACTAAACACTGTTCATTAATTAATCCCCTGATGTTGTGCCTAACGCTTTCTCTTACAAATACTGTATTATCGAGCATCATCGTTTTCTACTGGAGGAAGGAAGGCATTACTGACAATTCTCTACAAGGGAACTATAAAGTGTTTTGTTTTTTCCTAAACTTTCCTAAACTTATTAAGTTTAACAATTCAGTAAGACTTGCAGCAACACATCATAGTGACCTGACCTGTTCAGAAAACAGCCCGCCAGACCATGTTTAAGAGATCATAACACAAAGAACACACAGAGATACACACACACACGGAAAAAACAATTACCAAGTAGCCTCTGGGAAACCTTTGATTTATTTTTTAGTTGTCCAGAAACAAGTGAGTAAAAATAAAAACTAAAAAGCCATGACTGTGGTCGAGTTAAAGTAAGAACGGGAGGCAGTTTGTTGGTACTCATCAGGAGTGTGGAACAAGCTACCCACTGTGAAACTGTCATTTTCACACATCTGTTTACTCGCCCATGACACATTTCTCCACCCCTTCACACCTCATTTATGCTCACTGCCATCATTACTTTAACATTTAGGAAATCGACAAATTACTATATTTCACATGAAAACATGCAGATAAAAGCTTCATGACACCTAAAAATCTGATAAATCACAATTGTTTAAGAAGCTTGAAGCAGCTTTACAGACTGTGAGGGAAATAAAAAGAAGAACAGGTAAAAGGTTTATTGTACAGCAACAAGTATTTAGTGAACAGGAAAATCACTTGAGAAAACTGCCCTTTTTTAAATTATATTTAAAAAACGCTACACTTCAATTCTTATCGGATAAATGACTTTCTAATTAGTTTGATATATGTTTATTAAAGTGAACAGATCTTGAGTATCTGGATTGTATTTTGCTAAACAGATTATCAGCAATAATCCTCAATTTCTTGTCACGTTATATGGACATAAATGAGCTGGCAAGGAGCAGATTAATTATCATCTAATGGTTGATGTAGTGTTAAAGATTCCTATGTTCCTTCAAGTGATCTGAGTATTTCAACATATTCCACAGCTGTTACAGAGTCTTCCTCCAATACACACTTGTGGTAAAAGTGGAAGAGGGAAGGCTATAAATGGACGTTATTAAAATCAATTAAATGTGTAAGCCAGACACCTCAGTGGTTTTACAGTGCAGTGAGGCAAAATAAATTGTTTGATATTTTTCTTCCAGTCTCATGAGGACTTCCACCAATTTGAGGAGGTGCAACATTTGCTCCTCAAACATAATTATTCCATAATGACATTCTGTGCTTACTATAGGGGGGCTTCTACTATAAAAATCTTCCCCAGTAACCACTGAATATTTTTTGGAGCCATTTTTAAGCCCTTTATTTCCAATGCCAGAACCAGGGTGAAATAAGATTTCTGGAATAAAAAGATCCAAAAAATGGTCCGGATAGTTATGAAGGACTTTATCAAAGCTCATGAATTAAATAAAAGTATAGACACTTTAATTTTCATTAAATTAAAACTATCTATTGAGTAACATCTAGATTTTAAATAGATGCAGAGAAAAAGGCTGTAGGCAAAAGGTAAATGCAGTAGCATACAGGTGGGGGTTCAGATCATGACAGATCTGTTCATTTAAGAGGACAGGCCAGGTTGTGGTTTTATTAGAAACCACTGGGATCAAAAAACTTTTGTTTTGATGGGAAACAGCTTCAACCTCCATTCCTATGGATTATCAGCCAAGTATGTTGCTCTATAAAATAGTAAGAAAATGTAATTCGAAATTACTTTTAAAAGGAAAACATAATTCATCAACATCTTACACAACTGTAACAGATCAAACTTTACTTTCTAATTAAATGATGATCCTTATCATTGCATGTACCCATTTACTCTGTAACCCTGCTAAACTGTCTCATAATGTCTAATAAATAATAACAGAGTCACAAATCAGTTGAGGCTATTTATGTAGGAAAAAGTGTTTTGTCCTAAAGCAGCAACAGTAATTTGAAAATCCCTTTATTAGTACAACATCATGAATCACCAATGAGATTAAAGCAGCTGTATGGATTCATGAAACGTAGATTAAAGAACCTCAATCAGAAAATTACGATATCAGTGCAAAAGTTCCATTTCTATCTTCTGACACTTATTTAGGGAAATCTGACCTTTACGTCCAAGTCCACAGTCCATGCTCCATACTATATCATCCATCATCTCTTCTTGTACTTCTGATATTGATCATCAGCACAGCACTGCTTTTAAAAGGTCTGTACTGCAACAACAGTTGGTTTCATTGTTAAATGCCAGTTAAAGTGCATCTCTAAACATGACAAAGTCTGGTATTTAAGTCATATCTTTCTAACAGACAAGCTCTGCAAACTAAACTAAACTGTTTCATCACATATCTTTTCACAATCACCAAAGACCAACTAGCTTTATTGATTAGTAAGGTCAAACAAAATAAAACGTAAAGAAGAGAAGCTACCTTTCTTTGTTGCTGAACAAAAAGAAAATCGTTGAACTTTCTTCGCCTTTTTACTGAGGGTTTAGTGTTGCACAATCCAGAAAACAAGCAAGCATGGGCAATTACAAGTGGTTAAAGGAGAAATTATGCTGATTTTAGTAATCAGACAAGAGGAGTTTCGATTGTTTTCAAATTCATATGAAACCAAAATACTGTATGCAACTTTTCTGAAAGTCCGGCACTTTTTCCAATATAGTAAGAATGAGCTGAATACTGATTTGTCTTAACATTTAATTTTTTTTTGCAGTTGTAATAATCAAGAGAAAAATCATAGACAATACTCAACCATCAGAGTAAAACAGAGGTAAACAAATACTTGCTGGTGGCAGTAAATTAGTTTTCTGAATGCAAGGCACCCCCAAGGCTGCATGATGAAAACACATTTCCTAAGGATGCAATGTTTAGATGGTAACAAAATCCAATATGTAGTAAAATTATATTTAAAATTAAATACTGAGGTTCCAGAAATAAACAAAAAAAATCTTAAATATTTATAATCCTTCAAGTGTGAGAAGAAACTCTTCGAAAGTAATGCCCGAGGACTGAAGACTAAACGATTATTGATTTTACTCTCCTTTCACGTCTTTTCTTTAAACCTAACCATAACAGGTCCTCTAAATCTAAGACACCCTCTCCCAATTTCACCCTCAGTGCAACATTTGCAGCCTCTCTTTTAGGCTTTTTTTCCCCTCCTTCCTAACAGCTCCACCTCTCATGTCCTTTGTCCAGTCCACTCTCTACATACCCAAACCATATCATCCTGCCCCTCCAAGGGTCCATCCGAATAGGGCAAATCAGAAAGGACACTTAATCCAAAATAGAAGTGTGTCATCAGTCACAATGACAAATACTATCCGACTACCGTTGTGAGTAAAGGAGGAGGTAAGGACAGGAACAAGGATCCTTCCTGTGGACAATTCATTAACCATAGGGATCTCCAGACGTTCCTACCCACCACAGCTATACGGTTGCCAACAATCCTTTGCATAACATGACAGGCAGTATAGGCACAGCCGACCTCAATGAGTTTAACAACAAACATCATTTCTTCACATGTACTCTATAAGACACATGAAAGTATAAGACTTTTTATGTGTTTGGGTTTTAAAATGGAGAGCTTCAGCTGTTTGCTATATTTGTGTAACTTTTGTCTTTTATAGTTCTTTTGCCAAAGGCTCTCGTCCCAATATGACAAGCATCATCCATCCATGTGTGTTTCCGTTTGTTAATGACATTCATTAGACTGAAGGCAGTCCAGATTCGGCACAGCAGCGTGGAGTTCCTTACAGCTGACCCCACGAAGGTGAAGGAGGAGGAGCTTGAAGATACACTTTGCTCAGTTCGGATATAAAAGGTCCCCATGTCTATAAACCAGTCCGCATGAGTTCTTCTTGGCTCTTACTAATCTTTACTGATCCTCCTAATCTAATCACTGTCGCCCTCATATTTGTTAAAGCACATAACAATGTTGCTTCCAACTTTTCAACCTTCATTTTTTTTCTTTTAATCGTCCTCATCTCACAAGTCATCCCATAAAAACCTTCATTTAAAATCCGTTCAGCTGTAAAATCGATGTCTAAAAGACATGATGGAGAGGTTGTTTGGCTGGAAATAACAGACAGCCAGACAATAAAAAAGAAAGAAGAGGAGGGGCATCCTGGTGGTCTATTAGATAGTTGACATTTATTGTGACAAATTTTAAAAAAGAGTCTGACTGTATTCCCATTTTAGTCATTAGACCCTAATCTCAACCGTGGCATAACTACAGACATTACCTAATCTAGTCACTTTAGTTACAAACATGTTGCATTCCAAATGGATAAAATAGATCAACTTTAATGTTTTTTAACTTCGAGTTTGTTGCATTTGTGTAAACCCTGGAAAACGTAGTTTCCTAGAGGAAATGATTCGTCATTCAAGGTTTCCAGAGTAATAGTTCCAAAATATAAGGTTAACATTTGAAAACATTTAATCTATCGACAGGGTTGATTTGTTGCAGAGTTTTTGGCATAAGGACACACATGTTACAAACCCTCTTTTTTTTTTTACAGACAGTTCATCTGATCGGCCATTTCATGTGATTTAATCAAAGCGCACTTTTACCCTCTCACTGGCCCAAGTAGTTAAGAGCTTTCCTGTGTACTTGTCCTTGAGACCAACTAATACCATCTTAGCTTTGAACTCTGGCTGCCCACTCACCATTTTCTGTTGCTGTTTTACAAACAGCTCTGGTATTGGTGAAAAAACTGCTGTGTCTGTCCTAAGATGGGCTAACTCCCCATCCACATTTCTCAGTCCCTGTTTGGAATTTAAAGATTTTAATTTCAACTTTAGTTTGTTTTACAGAAAATGTTAGATAGGCCTTAAAGTTAGTTTAGTTTTTGCTGAAGACAGCTAAAGAAAAGGTTGCTTTAGAGACTTTCGGGATAATCCAATAAATTTGTGTAATGTTTTACTGTCCCATGACAAAATGTATTAATAATCCCAAAGTGAAATTAAATGCTGTTGTAAATCATATTATAGGGGTTTCTTTAGGTTGTTAAAGATGTTGATGTCTGTGGGCAGGAAGGATTATCTGTACCGGTTCTGGAGAAGCCTCTGTATCAAAACACACTTGTTTTACACCAGTCTGGTGAAGAGGATGCTCAGAGTTTTCAATAATATTCTAATTATGTCCTTAAAGTTGCTTGTTTGCTCATTCAGGCAGAAAAACATGGGTCTTTCTAGGACCTTTAGGATTTGGGATGTCAAGGCAAAAGGTTATAGTCACTGAGGACTGATGACTGAGATTTCTTTGGTACTGGAACAAAATGGGAGGTCTTCTACAACAGAACCATTTCCTCACATAAATGAGTTTCTCTCATGAGTATGAAAACATAGAAGAACATCTGTATTTCCATGAGAGCATTTTAAAAGCCCAAGATGATTTACATTCGAATTGCAACATTTTGTATTGCATCTCATTTTCTACACCCACCTAAACTCTCAGTAGGCTCTGCTTCTACCAATGGTAAAGTAACATTTCTCCAAGTTTATGTGATCATTTTCTGTTTTATTTCAGCTTCAGGAGGTGCCTGAGTGCATGTGCAAAGGTGAGAATGAGAAGGAAGGAAAGGCTGACAAGTTCATCAGCACCTCAGTCACTCAGAATAGGCCCCTAAACCATAGGGCTGAGGACTGACAGGAGTTTTCCACTTACCCCTGACCGGAAACTCCCTCAGGAATCTTTGTTCACTGTACGTTGCCGCAGTTTCTTTCTAATTTTCTACCTGCACAGCTTCCCCCACACTTCACATCTTCCCTCGTCTTCTCAACCCTCTATCTACTGTGTCTATTCCCATACTGATGCCTTCTAGCACTTTGAGATCCATACTGCAATCACATACTTCCATCTCTCCTCACAATCTCTCAGTCTGGCTTTCAGAGTCTCATTTTTACATTTGCTGTTAAATGTCAAACGATCCTAGAATTAAAAAGATCAGGCATAGACTCAGTAGGAAACAAAAACGTTTTTTTAAATATCTGGATACAAATTGTCTCTTATTGTACAAGCCTTACCTTTACTCCTTAAAGCTGACTGACTTTTAGACCCACTCAAACCCATTGGGATTGAGTGGAGACAGGACTTAAGGAATAATTATTTTTGCACAATTTGCATGAAAATGACACTGCCTTTAGTATTCCTTTCACATCCCGTAGCAACATATTTTCATCTTAAGCTTCTGTCACATTGATTGAGTCTGATAAAAATCGACGGAAAGGAAAGGCATCTATCAGCTACACTGGCAGCTAGATTTAGGATCTCTCAAACTCTAGAGAAAATAAATAACCTTTCCTCACAAAATTTACTACAATGTATCAATACTTCCTGGAGAAAGTAGTAGAAACACTGTTAATATTTTGCAGGCACCCAAAGTTAACTGTTCAGAGTGCTGCTGGATCTCCAGCTTTGCACAGCATTTCTGACTATTTTTCCATAACCAAAAAACTGTAATTTCCCACTGTTAGATTGCTTTCCTCTCCAAAGCTATTTTTCAATGAATGTTAAATCCTCAGCAGAGTCAATTGTCTGAAGCTACTTAATGCAAATTACATGTTAGATGCAACTTTGGTTAAAGCTGTAAGCAACCTAAAATGTTTTCCACTTCTTAATGGCTCTGACTATTTATAAAGTACACATTTGCTGTCTGCTTTAAACTGATGGACATATATAGGGGTTAAGCCAAGGAGAGCCACAGCTCCAAAATACATAAAGCTTATACCACCTGTACTACGACAGTAGGAAGGTAAATAATCGAGAAGGAATACAAAAATGTCATAAGCTGCAAGTTAAGCTATAGCATTAAAAAACGTATTCGCAAAATAATCAAGCTGGAAATACCAATTTCACCTCCATTATGTGGCAGCTCGGAATCTGCTTTTGTATGAATAAGGCTCAATATACTATGAACAGGACACAGGATTTGGAGCTCTGAGAATGCAAACAGATTTAGATATTAAAAAAAACTATAAAATCTAATAAAAAAAACATCATGGTTTTAGGGAAGTGAAGAAAAGCCAAATAATGGACAAAAACAGTCATAAATCAGGGGGTGTAAATGCAAAGCATGCAGTTCGAACATTTTATCACAGCTCTCAAACTCGAGGCTGTAAGATATAGATATGTCTGTTGGTCTCTGGTTCATCTGACCTCTGACCTCAAGCCTCCATTACTGCTGCTATCGTAGCTTTAGGGTTCATAGAGAAGCAGAGGGAGAAAGACACGCTGTTCTAAAATAGAGTGGTCAAGACCTGTGCTACGGTTGGGAACAAAAAAGTTATTAAAATTAGAAGTAGAAAGAGAAGAGGCAAACAGAGATGGCCCAAAATTGAGGTGTAGCAGAGAAAATTGTTTATGGGATGGAATAACACAGGTTTTCAATTACCTCTGTCAGCAAAGACAATGTTTGGAGCATGTTTTTCGGAGGGATCAGGTAGCACAAACAACAGATACAATATCTTTGAGACAGTCCCATGTTTTGTTCAAAAATAATAATAATTAAAACGTGAACTCTAATTCCAACAAATCTGTAAGCAGTGTGCTTTTTTATAAGCATACTGTGTTTTACAGAGATTGCTTTGCAAATATGTCTCTCTCTTTCTCTCTCTCCCTTGGAACAGATATTTCTGAGCATTAAGATGAATTTGAAAGGGATCAATATTGTAGATTAAGAAAATGGAGTGCATTGCTCATGAAGGGAAAACAGACGAAGAAAGACAGCATATTTATAGGCTACAACCTAATGAAGGTGAAAAACGCCCGCTAGCTTCGGTGAAAGAAAGATTAAATAGTTAAATAGGCTGGTAAAACATCTTTGCAAAAAACAACCAACAGCACATTTCTGCGATCAATAATCTGCCGTCAGTGTGTGACTAATGAATACTGACTAGACTGATTAGAAAAGAAGCCTTCTAAACAAAAGGTACTAATCACATGCTACTGTTTTGAGTCATATGAGTCATAACAGTCAGATTAAAACAGACATAGCCACTAACCACACACACAGGATTCATTGTTTTAAGAAACTGAAGACCAGCTTTGCGCCTTACTTATCACCTCCTCATATACAGCAGTATCTGGCTCAGTGATGTCTCCATGAATTTATCAGCTTCAGCTATAAGGCAGCCCACAGTCTCCTGTCTTTTCAAACTTTACCTTTTCCTTTTTTTATTTCAACTGCCAAACTGTAGCTTTAACAAAACCCAAGCAGATCAGCAATAATGAAGAGAAAAAAAAAAGGTCTGGGCTTCTTGAATTCCATTTCTCATTATTACTTGTCAATACAAAATGTTCCCTCTTTAAAAATAGATGCATGGTGTATTTATGCAACATCTTTGTATTCTCAATAGAAAGTTTTAGTGGTTCTTCTGTCATGATGCTGCCTCTATAACAGAGTAAAATGCCCAGAATTCACCCAGACTGGCAGGCAGAGCAGAAAATGCTTTCAGAAGCATTATAAAGAAAAAGCTTAAATAAGCTCTACGCACAACACCACTACTTCCTAAAATAAGGCAGCTCTTGTGTTTCCTGTCTTTTTCTACTGGAAAAACTGATTATTTCAGGCGTGCCTGACCTCTTAATATAAACGGTATATGGATATATTGCCCAGGCACTTATGGCGTAAATGTGCAGCTAAATGCATCACCAGCCTTCAATTATAAAGAACAGCTCATTAACAGAGAGGCGAAACTATAAATGTACAAATAGCAAAAAAGACACACAAAACTTAGAGCCAACAGAATATATGCTTACACATATCCCCATGGTTCAACATTTATTGCTGAATTAGAAAACCAGGCGAAATATAGAGCAATTAATTTTCTGTCCCCATTCTTTATGCTTTATACAACATTAACATTTTTATCAATGTGCAGGAGGTGATTTTGTGTGTTTTCCTTGTTCGCAAAAACACACAGAAAAAAAGAAGAAAATGCAACTGAAACCTAGTGATTTACAGCTGGTAAGAGGGGGAAATAACTAGGGCTGTGATGAAAAAAAAAGAACATTCATGAAGCTGGATAATAATAATAATCTAAAGAATACTACTAATACTAAAGAATAACCCCAAAGATAATAGTCATTATGCTTGTTCTGTATTCATTGCTTATGAAAAAATTCCTTTTTAAATGATAGTCTTTACATTTTTAACATATGTTAGAAAGGTTTGTTTCTTTTCCTTTATTTATTTTTTTTTTTTACTTTTAATCAGGGGTATCCTAATACAATTTTGTTAATTCCAATACAATACCGATATTGCAGCTTTGAGAATTGGCCGATACCGATTTTGCCCCATAGATATCAGCATGAATCATACCAGCTTACTTATAATTTCTTATTCTATACAGTAGAATGTTAGAAAAAGCTTGATCTAGTAATATCACTAAAACAGGGAAAAAAGTCAACAACTAAAGATTTGAAAACAACTTACCCATATAAAATTAAACAATGAGTTACAGAAACTTGAGAAGAAGAAGCAGAATTTTCTATCAGAATGAAAATAGGGATTTAGACACTGGCTAATAAAATTGGATATTAGTTTTTTGGTTAATATCGGACTGATATCCAATAATATCGGATCGCTGAGGAAAAGTATATGCTGTCTAGGAAATAAACAAGTTCCATGAAACATGTTTAAAGTTTACAGATAGTATCAGTAACTGAGATGCTTTTTTCTAAGATTGGAAGCTGAAGTGGCGATAGACTGCCTGTGACGCATGAGTGTGTTCACATTATGCTGCGGCGTACTACACATGTAGGTCAAGGCCCCACCTAAATAGCGCTAGTTCAATCAAATTTTCCACTGTAAACTCATTTGGACTGGGGTTCACTTACCCTCTCTCCATGGATGTCTTACTGGACCAATAATGCATAGATGAAGTTACTTATGTCTAAATCAGACAATCTGATTTATACTGAACCAAATAAAATATGATTGAGAGTGGGCCTATGAATCATTCTCGATATATAGTTTAAGTTTCCTTTTAAAAAAGGTTATCATTAATAAAGATGTATATTTTGCAGAATAAAGAGGTGATCGGATGTTTTGAAGTAAGGAATAAATAGGAAACTGAAGCAAGGATAGTAGGATGGATACAAATACACAGAAGCAAGAGCAGTGAACAGTTTTTCCCCGTGTTCTTCAAATTTCTGAGGAACGGCTTCACAAGTAACACTATTTAGTCTGATCTGCGAAAATATCTGTACCTTAAGACTTCATATGACAGCAGACATACTGATAGCTGACTTGTATGAGATGTGCAGTAAAACATTTGATGTTTTCTTTTATTAACCTCTTCAGTGAAAGAAATTCCAAAGTAAATTTGAGTGCTACGGATTTTCTTATGTTGGTAACTATGGTTTTAGAGCTAAAAAACAAAACAAAAAATAAATCACAAGTGAGGTGCAAGTAAATGGGTCCTGATGAATGAAAAAGAAGAAAAAAAGAATCATTTTAGCTCATTTCTGACTGGCTACCATCATCTCCTGCTGAGAGAAGAATTTTCTTGAGAGTATAAATCTCACATGTGACACAAGCCTCTACATGATGTGATAGTCAAAACCAGACTAAGATAGAAAAAATAATAGCAGTCATTGAAAAATGTAGGCTGTCAAACCAATTTCTGAGAAAAATAAAGAAAAACAGTCATTTGAAAGAAGACAAGTCTAATCACCACACACTTGAATTTTATTCCAAAGATGTTCAGATGTTTTGCCAGAGAACTGACTAGAGTTATTTTCTCATTAAATCAGATGCGCTAAAGTGAGGATTTACTGAGCGTATTACTGCAGCAAAATGAGAACATCCGAGGCTGGTCTGTGATGGGATGCAGCATTCAAGACTGTATTTACAATTGATAAAGGTTATTCTGGCTGAAAAAAAACTATTGCACAAAGGGATTTATTTCATCACCTTTTAAAAGCATTAGAAATGCTATTAGTCTTTGTGACTATCATAAGAAATGTCACTGGTCAAAACAGACAGGCATTTAAGTGAACATTACAAAGCTTGTAGAAAAAAAATGATTAAAGCACATAATGCAAGTTAACAATTAAATTATGAGCAAGGGTAATAAAAATTTCAGTATTGGTTCAGCTTTTTAAAGCCTGAACTTATCAGTATGCTTACAGGCAGATAGCAATGGCTTACAGGCAATAACGGTTGCATTGCCAAGACACCACACATCAAAATGCATCTACAAGATCATACTAAGCAACCTGCGTGAACATAAGAAAAATACTAAAGATCTATTTCTGCTATTTAAGACTGTTAGTTATTTGTAAATAAACTGAAACTAATCAGACTTTTTTGAATCATCATGCTGTTGGGTGCTGGAGTTTTTTGCCTTCCCAGGAGGTGTTGTCCACCAGGGGGAGCCAGGAGGAAGTTTCTGGAAGAG
>JAUZNJ010031624.1:0-14127 GCA_034780135.1 Jordanella pulchra | reverse complement strand
ACTGCTAATTTATGTTCTACAATAATGTTGAGAAGTTTTTTAGCAATAGGAGTCACCATTATTTTAAGGGCTTTTACATAGAAACTCATTGAAAAAAACACAAAATGTAGGAGGCATTTTTTTACAGTTGGATTTGTGTATATGTGATTTTCCAAGAATGATGATAGTATTTACCAGAAGAGACACTCACACCTAAATTGAGAGATACCAATGTACCTAACAGTCCTGTTTTTGGACTATGGGGGGAAGCCGGAGTACCTGGAGAGAACCCATGCATGCACGGGGAGAACATGCAAACTCCATGCAGAAAGACCCCAGGAGGCAAGGCAACAGCGCTAACCCCTGCACCACTGTACAGCCAATACAGATACCCTATTTCAATAAATTCTATGGAATATTTTTAAACAGTTTTTTTCTTTAAATCAAGTAATAATTTGTATATGCTTGCTCGCTAAGTTTCTTGGTAAGAAATCGTCTATATTAACCCTCTACTTATTTATTTCAAAAGCTCTCCTCATAGCACTGCTTTCTGGTTCATATTTGCAACATCTTAATATAACATTTTCTATTGATTCTCTCCAAAAAAATTACATTTCCCGGAATATATGCTTTTGTATCTTAAATAGTGTGGAATTAAGTCCCGTATGTTCAAATCTAAATCTTGTAATCAATCGTTCTTCCTTTTTATTTCTTCTTTCAATACTTATTTCTCCTACTTTCTTTTAGACTGTTGCCCCCCTCACCCTCTGCCCCACCGTCTTTTTTGCCACTCTTTCTCCAGCTTTTGATTGACTATACTTTTAGCCTCTGATTTGCTGAACTTAACAACAAAGTTCACATTATTCCTAATTGCTTTCTTTGCTACCCAATCTGCCGTCTAGTTTCCTTGTATTCCAATATATGCTGCTACCTATAAAAACACCACTGTTAATCCCATCCTTGCTATTCTAAATCATGTACGCAATATTTGCATTACTTCTGGTAAAATCCGGGGTTGAATAATTGATACAGTTAACACTGAAATAATTTTTAAACTGCATACGTAAAATTCTTCTGTTATTTTACTAATAATCCATCCAAAAAAATTAAACCTCAAATTAAACCAATAGTTTATTGCACTCTTCTCAAATCTCAGATCTAATATATCGCAGATCTCAACAATTCCCACCTTGAGTGCTGCTGTTGGGGTCGTTTTAAATGCTCCTGTACAAAGTCGTAATGCTTGATGTTGAATTCTATCTAGTTTTTCAAGATGTGGTTTTGCTGCTAAACCATAGATTATGCTTCCATAGTCAATGTTTGATCTTATTAGACCTGTATAAATTTGTTTCAAAGCTGTTCTATCTGCGCCCCTTCCTCTTCTTCTTGACTCCGTCACAATAAATCAGAGCGATGGTGCCCTCTAGTGTTGGTCATTCAGCTTTTCTTGTTGTCTTTAGCGTAGGAGGCAGTAATGCTCTTTGCGCATGCGCAGTGGTACTCCACACAACCGCAATAAGCAAATATGGCGGCGGCCGTCGACAGTGTTGTGAAAGTGTAAGTTTACCTTTATTTGTTGTAAGAGTGTAGAGACCACCCCCTCAGAGAGTTATTTTCATTTGGTCGGCTATCCTTTAGTAGCTTAGTTATCTATATATTTTTTCATCTCTCTCTTTTTTCAATACAAAAAATGTCCCAAGAGAATTACGTTATCTTTTTGCTACAGTTAGCTTTCCTAGCTCTGGTCAATTAGAAAAGAAGCAGAGCTCATTGTGAAGCCAGTGTTCGTGCCTAAGCTTTCGCCACTTGTGGGTCTGTTTACAGTGATTTTACAGAATGCGATTCATTGATAATTAAGGCAGTCTATCCAGAATGAATGAGGGACTTAATTCTCCACTAAACTGCCCAGTTGGCGGGCGCTTTGTTGCTAACAATCAACCTTTTGTTCTGGCAGCACTCCGACGCTACTGTAAATCCTGGCTTTTACTCTGAAACCACGGGCCGTATTGCGTGTCCACCAGATAAACGTAGCAACAAATAAATATCCAAGGAGAGAAAGTAGAATTGATACAAAAATACAACTCGCCATTTAACGGGAAAAATGGGGAAAACATGCATTTGATGGGGGGCGGAAAAGACTATCCGTGTCCTCAGGCTGCTTCAAGGAGATCTGCTGTTTTACCACTCGTGATAAAATTACTCCTATCAGATCACATGAATTCCCGTCTGTAAAAGGTTATTCTCTGCCAAATGCATCTTATTTACCGGTGTGTTGTTATTACAGTTAAAAAGAGGACTGATTGTTTTTTTGTTTAGTTCAATCTTTGCACATAACTGGATTCTGTGAGTATAATTTAGCTTCACTTGCCTCTTAATGTCATGTGAATTATTACATTTATTGTGAATTGGCATTGAATAGATAAAACAGAGCCAGCATCAAAGTATACAAGCTTCTCGGAAGCTTTTTAGTGTGTTTCATTTTTCGATCAGTATGAATGGAAATGGATTATTAAACCTTTCATTTGTTTGGTTTATGTAATGATACCATCTTCAAATGCAGATGGTTTTAATTTGTTGCTTGTGTAAACAATAGTATGTTCTGGTCAGGTGTCAAAGTCTGTAAAAAAAAATAAAGATGTAAACAAACATTCTATATTATTTAAATCTGAATATATATGCTAGAAGAAAATAAGAATATGCATCCATCTAAGCCTGACTGGAAATGTGTGCCATGATCTTATCAGGAAGTTCTGCTTTTATGCTTGAAAAGAAATGTCTCAAAAAGAACACCTTACTTTTAATATTTCTGTAGTGTAAATATGAACTCGTTATGTGTGTGCCTATTTTAGTGACATCTTGCTAGATTTGTTTTTTTGGTTTTCCTCTGTCTGGTCTTTGCCATTACTACTACATAATAACACAAATATCCCACTGAATCATTTATAGATGTATAGTAATTTGTGCATTAAATCTCATGTCCCTAACAGATTTTTCATTTATAAAAAAAGTGCTCAGACTCCATCCTTTTAGGTTACAGATTTATTTATTAAAGATGGTGAGAGCTCTTGGTTTCAATGCATTTAATGACTTTAAGAAAGGCTTATCAGTCAGAGGAAAAGTAACCCATTGATTAATGCAACTTAAATTGACTAATTTGTATAAATTATAATCTTAATAGATACATAAATGTTATTTTTTGGGGGGTGGGGGCAGTCTAGGAGAGCAGTATTACAGAGATGCCATGGAGCAGTGTCACAGCTACAACGCCCGTCTCTGTGCTGAACGCAGCATCCTCATGCCCTTCCTGGATTCTCAGACTGGAGTGGCACAGTCCAACTGTTACATCTGGATGGAGAAGAGGCACAGGAGTGCAGGTACATAATTAATGCTGTTTATTGTGACCTAATCGAAAAGGCTTTAAAATGGTTTTTATTGGCAGTGTCATTGAGAGTAATGTATTGGAAAAAAAGGTTCAAAAGGCTTTTATTTTGACATCATTCCAAAGAGCCTGAGATTATAAACAACCCTTCCTCTGTTGTAATTTGTCCCCTTTTTTTCCACTGTTCAATAAAATGTTAGGTATAGCTCCAGGACAGCTGTACTCTTACCCTGCTCGCCGCTGGAGGAAGAAAAGGCGTTCCCATCCTCCAGAGGACCCTCGCTTGGCTTTCCCCCCTCTCAAAGCAGGTAAAACCTTTAGTGAAACATTTTTTTTCTTTTGTCCTCCACAGACATATTTATATCAGTGTTGTTAGATTGAATAACTCAGAGAATATCCCTTCTACTATATATAGCAGCAGTTTTGTTATGAATACTTTGGGATGTTTTTCTCTCATCGTGCTCTTCCATTTCTTATGTTGGTGTTTGTATGATCGCAGCAGATTTAGAGCTGGGACTGAAGCGTGAGGCTTTGGGAACAGTGGATGGAAGCAGTTTGGAGGCTCTGCTGAAAGGCGAACCCCTGGAAAGGAGGAGCGGCGTGGCTGATGTTCGAGCTCCTGAGGACGATCCGGTCACAGTGGATCCTCCGGCCACGTCAGCGGTCACACATACGTCTTCTGGGCGAATCCGTAAGGTTAGGCTGAACATGTTCAAACCCTGATGTGTTAAGAGAAAACTCTGAATTGTATGGATCATACGATTAGGCTGTGTTTGGAAAAGCATTAGAATTAGCTGTGATTCCAGTCAGAAGTTAACAAACACTCATCAGGATCATAAAATACATCATTTTTGTATTTATCTTTAAAAACATATACTTTTTTTTATTTAACTCCCAATTTTTAGAAGTTAATAAAGTAGGGTTTAATATGTAGACACCACTACTTATATTTGAGCCATAAACTGTTTCTCCTGAAGGTTTCTGGTTTCTACATGTAGGTTTAGCTTTTTGCTTCTTGATCTGTTTCTAAACAACCTAACCAAGTTCCTCTTCTGAGGGGAAATATTTGGGCTCTGGTGTCGACTCTGAGTTAGCTGGGTCCAACTGGACAAGGATCCCAAACAGATATTAAAACTGATTTATAGCATGCTAACATTATGGCCTTGGAATAACTTATGAAAAGTGATTGGAAGTTGGAAATTCAAGTCAGAAGGTTGTTTTTAAACATGATTCAACATAAAAAGATGATAATCCCTCTAGAAAAGACAAGATGGTTTGACCAAAGTGACACGTTAAATCACTAATTGGCATCACTAGTGTCTACAGTCTTGTTTTCAGTCACTGGGCCTATATGAAGGGCTACAGGTAGTCACTGTGCTGTTTGCTGACATGGTGTGTACCACACTGAACATGTTTAAGGTAGAGGCTATAAGACCGTCTCCAAGCAGCTTGATGTTCCTGTGACTACAGCTGCACATATTCAGGACTGGAAGATCCAGGAGACGGTTGCCAACCTCCCTGAATGTGGCTGCAGGAGGGAAATTGATGACAAAAGAGACGGATAATAAGAATGGAAACAAAAGTGTCCAGAAAAACTCCTAATGAGATTAAAGGTGAACTTCAAGCTCAAGGAACATCAGTGTCAGATCAAACCATCCGTTGTTGTTTGAGACGACCAAGAAGGGCAACATCAGAAAAAACCGACTGGAATTTACCAAACTACATGTTAATATGTGGTTTGGTAAATGAATGGAGGAGGCTCTGTTATGCTGTGGGCCTGCTGTGCTTCATCTGGCACAGGGTGTCTGAATATCTGCAGGGTTCACTAAAATCTCCAAACTATCAATGGATCCCAGAGAGAAATGTGCTGCTTAGTGTCAGAAAGCTTGGTCTCAGTTTTAGGTCTTCAACAGGATAATGAACCAAAACACAGCGGTAGAAACAGCCAAGAATGAGTGAGAGGAAAACACTGGACTATTCTGCAGTGACCTTCTATGAGCCCCGACCTAAATCCTATTGAACATCTTTAGAAGGAGCTGAAACATGTCTGGAAAAACCTGAGACAAATGGATCCGTTTGGTCATGAGGAGTGAAGCGAAATACCTGCAGAAGTCTGATAGTTTGATTAAGTGATTGACTCAAAAGATTGTTCAAGTATTAAGTTTTTCAAGAGTTCAGTGATCATTGAGTTTATTAGAGTAAGTCCAGTCAGTTTAAATGTCTGATACCAATGATGATGAGACGATAACTTCTAACCAGACCTGTCAGTAATAGACAGTGCTAATAAATACAGTTTGACAGAAAATACTGAACAATCTATAGGTATGTTCAGAGACATGGAAAATAAAGCAAAGTTTTAACATTTTGAACATCAAGCTAATTTAGACTCTTACAGCAGAGAGTGCTCGACCATGATGACTACTTGGATGACCTCGACGATGAAGACTTTGAAGATGAGACCCCCAAAAGACGAGGCAAGAGCAAATCCAAGGTGAGTGCTCCAACCTTTTAGTGATGTAGTCGGAGAAACGAAAGAGAGTGAAAAAACAAATAGGTTTCCGCATGTTGCGTGTCAAGAATAACATTTTTGGTGATTAAAAGATTTCATTTTTTTTTTTAGATAAGATGTTTTCAGAGGAAAACAAGTTAAAAATCAACATTCAGGCCAATCTTGGGTCCGCTATGCCCTGACCAAACATGGAGAAGATTGCTGATTTAACCCACAAAATGTCATTACTGAAGAAGAGCAATGTTCAATGCTCTGTCCAGCCACAGTGATGGAAGGTTGAGTGGAAGGAAAAAGTTTTGGAGGAAAAAAAGGAGTAACTACAGTAATAATATGTTTATGAATCAAAGAACTTTTGTTAGTTTATTTAGGATCCATGAAGCCTGTCAGACGGCTTCACGTCAGTCTTTCCTGTGATTCTTTAAGCTGCAACAGGGCAGCTATGTGAGGTTTCTGTATTAAAAACCACGGTTAGTGGTTTATAATAGTAAAATTATCTGTGAAGCAGATTCATGAGACGTAAGCCACAATAAAAAAAAGGAGCAGAATAATTGTGTGAAGTGTTGCTATAAAAATGAATTTCTCTTTTTAAGTTTAATTAATGTTTCAGTTCTAAGTATTTAAATGCATCTGTACAAAGTGAGTGTTTTTTTTTCTCTCTCTCTGTGTATTAAATTGTTTTTTCAGGGTCGCAGTGACAAGAATGGGAAGAAGAAAACGGAAGCTGCAGCCGCAGCGCTGGAGGAGAGGGACAAACCTTACGCCTGCGACAGTGAGTAGCAGGACGCCTGTTTGCCCAGCATGTCAGCAGGGGAGGCTTTTGCTTTTGAAAGAGCGAGGCAGGCCTTTGGCTGTGCACGAAGCGGAAACCGCCACCGGGAAACAACAGTTTGCATTCTGTTTGGCTGAGTTTTCTCCGAGCGATGCGCTCTGTTTGCTGCCTGACTTCATACTGGCTTCAGCTCGCTGTGCTTCTGCTCTATAAGTTGCTACCTGCGTGTCCACCTAAAATCACCCGTGTGGAAATAACGAGCAGTAATTTAACAAAAAGAAGCTTTTTGGGGAGTGATGAATGCCACACTTCCAGCTTGGCTCCATGTTGGGCCCTGTTTTTTTTTTTTTCTTTTAATTTTGTGAGGGAAACCCGTATCACGATAACACTTTTGTATGACGGTGTGTGTGTGTATTAGTCTGTGGGAAGCGCTACAAGAATCGTCCAGGCCTGAGCTACCACTATACACACTCTCACCTGGCAGAGGAGGAGGGCGAGGACCACGAGGAGATCGAGGCACCACCCACTCCTCGCCAGCCTGAGGAGCAGAAGAGTGAGTCACTCCTCCAGTGCTGAGAGAGAGAGGGGGGCAGATAGACAGAGAGGAGGGAGGTTTGGTTGCATGCCTTGTAGCACGTGTGTTGGTGAAAGGGAAGTCTTTCATTCCCCCCCTTTTTTTTGTGCTTTTAATTTTCCCACCTTTTTTTAATTAATTTATTTTTTTTCAATTTTTCATGATTTTGAATCTGAATCCCGATCAGACTGAATGTTTCTGACTGTAACATGTTTGCACATTTGGGAAATCAGGCACTTTTTTTTTTTTCCAATCGTTTCCTCCTACACAATATCCCCTCGCATAGCTGTTGGATTTGTTTTTTTTTCTCTTTGCTTTTAACACCATGTTTGAAATTCATACGTTCTGACTTTCTTTTGATCATATTGTGATCCAGTATCTAAATGCGTCTGAACTGAAGGTAGTTTTAACCGGTTCCTTTGTTAGACGTTTGTCTTACGTGTTTCATCAGTACTGGTTTGGCTAAAGCGTCCTCTTTAATAAATGTGGAATGTTTTTTATTTTATTTTTCTCTCCTGCCCAGCCACAAAAAAGGGTCCCAATGGACTGGCGATGCCCAATGATTACTGTGATTTCTGTCTGGGGGACTCGACCCTGAATCAGAAAACGGGCCAATCAGAGGAGCTGGTGTCCTGCTCAGACTGCGGGCGGTCAGGTAGGAGCTCCTCCTCCCAAAAAAGTAACAGTGTTTGGTAGGATCCTGGTTTGTCTTTCAGAAGTATTAACATGTTTTCATTTAAGAAAAGGACAAATCTTCCATTTCCTGGTGAGCAAAACAAGACAGAACAATGAGCTTTGTAAGAAATCCATCTAAAAAGTGTGGTGTGCATTTGTACTTAACTCTAAGTCAGTTTATTCGATAGAACTGCAATCTCAGCTGCAGACAACACTTTAGCTGTGAGGACCAGATCAGAGGACTAACAAATTCAGCCACAGCGGTGAAGAAAACTATTAAATGTGTTCGTTAAGAATCCTTACAAATGGAAAGTCAGGAACTGGTTCTTCACAAGATCCTCTGCAGCACTTCTAGCGGAGCTGGACTGGGAACATTTGGGAACAACTAGACCGTGGGACGGGAAGGGCAGTCGGTTGATAAGGAGGCAGACAGTCAGGGATGGCACAGGTGGACTGAATCAGTCTGATTAGCTCTTAGATATGATGTAGAAGCCGAACATTAGGTTGATGTCGATTGTAAACATCTCTGCTTGTGTCTTGCCACAGATTCCCAACAGTTTTTATAGGTCTGAACTTTGACTAGACCATTCTACCTCAGATCTAAAAGCACTATGTTGTAGGTCCAGCTGTATATTAAGCCTGGAGGTTTCCAGCCTGTAGCAGGTCCCTCCAGAGCTGCCCTGTATACTGATCCATTGATGCTCCCAGCAGCTGAGCCCAGCTCTTATATACCAGCTGAAAAAAAACTATCCCCACAGCATGATACTACCACTGCCATATTTCACTTGCACATAGACTAAAAGACTCTCCTCCATACAGGTCCTGTCCACAGATTCTGGTCTCTCTGTGGCGTTAGTATCTGAGCCCTTCCCAGAACGACTGGATTTAATCAGACAGTTGTGGCGTCTGTTTGCTGCTCTGGTGCTTCTCCCTCGATTGAAATGGAAAAACAACTTCAGTGAAACTCTGTATAATCTGTAATCCAATAGAAGCACTGGTGTAATCTGTGTAGTTTTCATGTTTAAATCTCAGATTTAGTGGGAGAAGATTATCAGAGGAGGGGTGGCCTGGTGTTTGGACTAGATGGGCTGCAGGTACCTGGATCACGCCCCTCAGACGCTGCCAGCTGTCCACTGCTCCCTGAGGGATGGCTTATATGTAGAAAACGAATTTCATTATAGTGAACATTTGTTACGGCAAAGTTCATTGTCCTCATCCTATTATCCAATTGCTTGTTTATTTAAGTTTGATTAAAAACTCAGCTGTTCAGTTTGGTAATAATTTTGCTTTTGTAAGTTGATTAAAAATGTTTTCCTCTGTGTTTAAGGACATCCGACGTGTCTGCAGTTCACTCCAGTGATGATGGCTGCCGTGAAGACGTACCGCTGGCAGTGCATCGAGTGCAAATGCTGCAACGTCTGCGGCACCTCAGAGAACGATGTGAGCCTCTTCCAGATGTTTTCTAAACAGATGTCTCATCTTTCTTCTCTCTTTATTAGACCAAAAGAAACCAAATCTGAAGCCTGAACTGTGACTTTGAATAAATGTGTTTTAAGACTCTAATTTATAAGACATTGCAGGGGAAGAAAACATGTTTTAATTTTTAATATATTAAAACATTTAAATATTGTTTTTGACACTAATGGTTTCAGTTTGATCCATAGTAAAAAGAAATGGTCCACAAACATAAATGCTTCATTTATTGAAGGAAAAAAAGCTCAAATTATTATAATCTTTTTCACTTTGACTGATGATCAGGAGATTTTTCCCATCAGACTGAATGTGAAAGTTGTTCTGAAGAGCATATCTGGGACAGTGATGGTTCTCTCAGTCAGGCCCGTCCTTCATTTGTGCTGATCCCGTAAATGTCAGCAGCCTGATTGTAAAATATGGGAAAGGTCAACTGTTATCCTCCGGAGATGAATTGTCAAGCTCTGCCTTCTTTTGGAGACGATGAAAAGGTTACAGTCTGTTCACACCCAGAACCTAAAACCAGCTCTGGATGATGCCTTGAACCGGTTTAAAGTTTCTGTTATGAATCGGATTGAATCACAGCTTTCAACTCAAATACTAACGGATGATAACTTGTTGCTTTTAAAGAAACATGAAATCACGTTGGATCAGATGGTAAACATGCGTTTGTTTCTGCAGGACCAGCTGCTCTTCTGTGACGACTGTGATCGAGGCTACCACATGTACTGTCTAACCCCCCCCATGACTGAACCACCAGAGGGTGAGCTGACTGTGGAGGGTCGCCTGTAAGGCAGCAGTCATCTAAATACTCTGATCTGCTGCCTTAATGTTTCACTTCTGGACAGAGTTTACATAGATCTTCACCTTGATGTGGGACCTTCTCAGCATAAATGCAGTTTTTAAAGGAATATTTTCCAAACAAGATGATTTTATAGTGGGAAATCAGAACTGTATGTTTCTTTTACTCAATTCAATGGTTAATTAATGTATTTTTTTGAACATGTATATTGTTTTTATTTATTTTGCAGTCAGTTCCCTTTTATATAAACCTTTGTACACCTTTTGATTACTACATTTGATAATTATTGCAATAACTAAATTCTCATATATGTCCACAGAAACAAGCATCACGTTCTTGAAGACAAATGAATAGATACATTTTTTCTTTCTGCAGTTTTTATTGTAGTTTGCAGTGAAAGGCTGGCACCATATTTTACTCAGGTTCTGCCCGTCCATCAACGTTTCTTGTTTTCATATTGACAGGAAGCTGGAGCTGCCACCTGTGCCTGGCTCTGCTAAAAGACAAAGCCTCCATATACCAGCAGAACCAGAGCTCAGCCCCAGAGTGACGTCCCAACAAGAAGCCCACCTCTCAGCAACAGGACCCCCAGCGGACCCCGGCTCTAAATGTCAGCCCTCCTCTCAGCCCGTCACGCCGGGGCTCTGTCCAGATGTAGCTGAGCCAGATCACAGATCAGCTTTACAACTCGCTCTTATCTACAGTGCTAGCCAGGGGGGGGGCTCCAAATATAAACAGACCTCAGATCAGTCAGCACAGGGATCAAACTATCACTACAAACCTGCCGACTACGGCCTCCAGACTCGCTGTCGGACATGTAACATATCATGTGTATTAGCATCACTCTTAATGGACTGTTACACACTCAGAGAAACTGAAAGCAGGCAGTAACAGCAGCAGCTGCTGTCTCCATGGGAACCATTAGCATCACAGCTGAGGATTTTTCACCCCTTCACTCAAAGATAGCGTGGAGGGATGAGACATTATTTCCCTTCAGCTTAAAGATCTATTTTTAACGTGGAGAACACGTCACCGTATATCTGGAATATAATTGTCGTTTCTGGTTCTTAGTGGGCTTTTGTAGTAGCTTTTGTCGGTGTGTGCTGTTGTCCCATCCACCAAAGCTTTTTAACGTGTTTCGGTGAGGTTTCCCTTTGTGTTTCTTAGTCATGCGACGCGCATCACGGCGACTCAGTTTAGCGCCATCGTCACCACGGCATTCATTTGCCTTTGAACACGTCGATATTTGATCAGTGTATTAAAAGACAAAGAAGTCGCTTCTAACAGCAGAGATCATCGCCTCCCTGTTAGATGAAGCCAACGCTTTCAAAAGGCCTCCGACTTACTGGATAAGCTGATCGTCACATTTCAGCTCACTACATGAAACGCGGCGGATTAATACTAAATGTTTATCATGTTTATTTTTAATGCTCATCGTTTCACACGTTGCTGTGGTGCCAATGAGACGCACTCCTTCTCAAACTAGCTGTTTTTATCCTTCGTCCCACTGGGGTTGATTTGCATGCAACATGCACACACTTTCATCACAGCTTTTTCTTTTTTTTATTTCCGTTTTTATATTCTCTGATATTCCATTGGTATTGGGAGTTTTTACTAGCTGAATTTGTAAAGTCCATGATATTACAAACACTTCGATTACATATAGCTCCTAATCCATTCTATGTACTGTATTGACTTTTATATTTTTGTTATGACTGTGACATGTTTCCAGTTGTTTATGTCAGACTTTCTTCATAAGTATTTGTAAGATGACGTACTTTGTTGTACTATTTTTATTTTTGCATTTTTTTGGTATTGAAGCTGATTTAGCCCGACTGAAATAAAGATCATTTTGAATCATGTCCCGTCGTCTCATTGGTTTATTGGTGATTTAATAAAACCACTAAGGTGTTATTTGATTGATATTATAGAGGGGAAAAAAAATCAGAGACGCATAACACGTACTTATGGAAAGCCTTTCGTAAGGAAATTGCACTTGTTAAAGGATGTGGTGTGAAGCAGCATCCAACCCTCTTATTACCACGAATCCTCGTTAAAGGAAATAATCAGCCAAACAAACTTTCCTTACGGTTGGGGATAAGTTTAGCTTCCAATTCTGTCGATCAAAGAAGAAAACATTTTGGCATCAAGCTGGAGTTTGTGAAGAAGTGAAGACTTTAAAATGTCATCTCCCAGCTAATCTTGTAGGATTCTTTGGTTTCCATCAGTGGATTATCTTTTTGCAAAAAGTCAGCAGGTCTGGCTTCGTTCAGAACAGTAAAACGACTTGTAGCAAAGAAATATCTGAATTTGTTAATCATGACAGATATTTATTTGAAAATATTCTGCTTTTGGACAAAAGGAAGTTTGCTTTATTCTACATGAAACACAGAAAGTTATACATACTAAATCAAACTGTCACAGATAATCCAGTAAATAAATAGTTGTCAGTATTTGATATTTTGATTGTTTTTTTTTTTTTTATAAATAAATGGTGACTTTTCTTGGTGCAAATCGTTTTCTTTTTGGAAATCAGCACAAAACTGGTTATAACACCATGTTAACACAGATTTCTGTTCAAAACTTTCAATTCAATAGCAAGTGACCAAAAAAACGCGATTTTTTTTTTTTTTTTTTAGGCACAAAGGAGCAACAGTGCAGAACAATCATTGCACTTAAAACTCAGGAATGTTTACTCAAAGACCCTTCAAATAGACATTCTGGGTTGGTTAGCTTTTGGGCAGGATAACAGTGAGATAGTGCAAGCATTGGGATCAGACATGCTGTGACGTTCACAGTCACAAACAGAACTGGGATAGAAAATAGGACACTTCACATGATAAAAGTGCAGAAACTGGGAAGCAAATATGTAAACTTCAACATATTATCTTTTCGCTTAGGTTATGTCTCAAACACTAAGATCTTAATTCATTTTGGGGTTGAAGAATACAAACTTTACATTTTAGAAACTTTTTGTGACACAAAGTGCTTTTCTTCTGGGGGTTCTCAGGTGCTTTAGTACAAAACTATTTAAAATACTCATTTATCAAAGGTAAACATCACTCATAGACATCCGGTGTCTCAGTAACATCTACAGTCACTACGATATTGATATTAAACGCATGGTTGTTTAGATTTGATGGTTTTGACGATAGATGAAAATAAATCAGGGAATCCTGTCTGTTTATGAGGCGGGTTTGTTTCTGGTTCTGCTCTACAGCCTTTCGAAGCCAACGGAGCAGAGAAGGAAGATGGCGTATAGCAGCAGGAGACAGAGGCCCAGCCTGCGGTCCAACTTCCAGCGGTTCAGATGAACACAAAGGACCTGAGGATGGATGGAAGGAAACAAAGAAAACTCTCATCAGATAAGTTTTACTTCCTGTTTCATCTTAAGAAATCCTTTTAAAAATTGATCAAGCAATTTTAGCCCCAAGAAGAAAAAAGAAGCTGATAATAAAGAAAAACAGGAGTGTTTCCTCTCAGACAGGTGAGGATTAGACATGTGACCAAACAAAATGTACTCACAGTGAGTGTGACAGAGGCCAGCAGCAGAATAACAGAGTATACCAGGCCTTTACTGTTGATGGTCACCTAAAATGAAAAGAAATAAAACGATTATTTAGTTTTCAAAACCATCCTTGATGCTTATTTACATAAAAAAATAAATGTAACAAATATCCATTTTTCTTAAACATTTTCATTTGGCCAAAGCAGCAAAAACGGCTTGTTAACAATAATTTTAAACCAGAAGTTGCATTAGCAAACACACATGAACCCTAAACCCATCGTTGACTCATTTTGGCTCCGCTTTGGTCAATAAAACACTTTTTTCTATAGAAAGTAACTCACATAGTAAAAAAATGAAATAACAGAAGATTAAACAGGTCAAGATTTAAAAGCCTTAATAGTATTTTCTCTACTATTCTCTCATGTATACTGGGGATCATATCATATAGTAAAAAGTTTAACA
>JAUZNJ010031623.1:0-39248 GCA_034780135.1 Jordanella pulchra | reverse complement strand
CAAATAGTTAACATATGCCAAATCAAAGTAGAAAAAAAGGAAATCCAGTACAATAAAATAGAAGATTTAATGAAAAAATTACCAGACCATTTGTGTGGTTGTACATGCAGCCATCACACTCCCACTTACTAGAAATATACAATACCCACAATTGGTTAAAGCAATAGTATTACTCTACTCATGTACCTTTGTGATAGTAGGGTAAAATGTTTTTTAGTATGGCTATTTGAACATGTTTTTAAATATAAATAATTTTGTTAGGGTTTTTAAGGAGATTTATTGACTCTGATATGTCAATTTATGCCCTAGTTTTATAATAACAAGCTTTGGCTGTGTTTTGTTGGGGTTTTTTTAGACCTTTCCTACTCAGTGATTTCTCAGAGGACTGTACCAGTTGTTTTTGTGTTTTTCTGACAGTAGACATTAAGTTAAGGTGAAAAGCTATATTTTAATGGCAAGATCTTCTGCTTTCCCATTTTAAAGAGTGGCACATCATATTTATTCCCCAAGGAAACATCAAGTAACAGATTACTTATTATAAACCCCTAAACACTTTATTCCACTTAAAACAGTATATAATATATATATATATATATAAGATGGGCACTGGCTATCCTTTTTATAGCATCTACGAAGTAAAATGATTTAATTTTTAATATGTGTGTATTTTATTGAAACATGCTATATGTATTTTGGTAAGGAGACAAAAATTATTAAGGATAAAACATCCATTTGATTGTTTACCACTAAAATGCTTTTCATTTTATTTTTTAAACTTTAAACTTAGATCCTATTGGAGTTGAAATGGACACAGCTGCCACCATTGCTGATCTATTTTGCACGCTGTTGTATATTTCTCTGTGTTTCTGTGTTTTGTCTCCCACTCCCATTTCCCCCTCATGGCTCAGGGTCCCATCTCGCTCCGGTCTAATCTTCCAGGGTAACTTGTCATTTTTTCAGCAGCCACAGACTTGACAGTGGGCAAAATCTACGCTGCCATGATGATCATGGAATACTACAGACAGAGCAAGACCAAAAAGATGCAGGCCCTGCGAGAGGAACAGGTAGACCCCCGCCATGCATCTCTGGGAAACTTCTAACGTGCACAAAACGTTTCTGTTCTTCTATTTTTGCTAGGCATCTTTATATAATACCTCTGCATGTTGGAATAAATGTACGATTTGTTTAGTATGGAAATAATTATTAAAACATATTTAAATGTCATAAAGATGCTTTTTGAACCAATCTTCCTTTGTACTGAATAGATGCACTACCTTATTTTTTTGCACGTATCCTGAAGCTCTTTATACCATTGTGTTGCACACGTGGTCTCCTTTAATCTTTGCAAGTGAAATTTTTCTAAAACGTTGAAACCCTTTTCTTTTATACTGCATTAGTTTTTCTCACTTTTCCAGTGATCTGATAATAATGGCTTTTTTTCTGTTTTGTGTTTTGTTGTTAATTTTTCTAAATAATGATGATGATGATACCACATGGCCTTACCTTTTGTCAGTGCTCCTCCCTTCCTGTTAGTTGATGACTATGAGATGCACTCGCTTCCCACTGTGTCTTGTGGTTTTTTTTCAGACCATTATGTGATTAATTGAAAAACATCTCTCCACTGTTCATATGTCTCTAAGTACCATTCAGATATTTGAGGTTGTAATTACATGGATTAGGTCCGTCAACGTCTGCAACCTTCATGATGATCAAAATAACAGTTTTAACAACAGTTAAAAACCACAAGCCCCACTTCCTAACAAAAAGACCAGCTACAAAGATGGTTTTCCACTGAAAAACTACAGTATAAACATCAATAAACATTCAAAATGCCTCTTAACAAACTGCATTTTCCCTTTGAACTGTCGCTGACATTTTGCTGATCCTGTTGGTTCCTCTCACCTTGTTTTTAATTGTGAAGACTTTAACCTTTGAGTTTTCTTCCTTCAACCCAATTCCAAAACAACATACTTTTTGTTACCAGAGTCTGTTTACTGCTAGATATGTTGTATTCAATGGCAAAATATGCTAAATATGGTGAACAAACAATATCTCTATTCATATCTTTTTTTAAAAAAGATAAAGATATTAAATTGTTAAAGTCTGAGCTGGGCAATTTAATTGCATTTGCAATATAGTTCAATCCAATTGTACTTTATGGATCCCCAAAGGGAAATTCAGTTTAGGTACAGCCCGTCCAAGTACAAAACACACACAGAAAGACAGAACACAGACATTATACATGGGGTGGATGCGGTGTCCAAGGCCTAGCTGCTATAAAAAAGGCAGTGCCCTTGCAGTTAGAAAAACAAGAGAAAGGGATTACAATTGGTGAGGGCAGGAAAGAGAGAAATTATATTTCATACTTTATCCAGAAATGAGATTGCAAAAAACCTCAGCACGAAGAAGCAGCACTGATACCAAGACATCATCTTAAAGGAATGGTGCAGGAGGATGAGAGGGGCGTGTATCATATCTGAGCATCTGTATGTGCATAAATCCATAAGTGGGGTCAATGTCCCTGACAGATTTAACAGTTTGTCAGCCAACCTACACAGCTTTACAGATGTCTTCAGGGGAAGAAGGGTGGAAGTGGACATAGCCTCATGTTTACATTTCATCCAAGGAGAGTTTCAGATAAGGCCTCTCCAAGGCCAGAGGGGAAGTCGAATTTTAGATAGGAAAAAATTGTTTGGGTTAGGCTGGCTATAATTTTTCCTTCCACACTTCAGAGTTTTTTCTGGTCTCACCATGGCAAAATCCAAATTCAACAGATTTATGGCCACTCCGCAGAGATCCAAGCTTGGAACTTTCTCCCAGGTTATGCAGTTTCACCTCTGAGTCCAGGAACAGCAGCCAGCCTGCAATCCTGTGCAAGGATTGCATCCTGCTTTTTGCAAAGGCTCTCAGTTTTGGGCATGTGAAATTTTACAGTAAAACACTGACTTTCTTACTGCCACCGTTTCACAATAATGTGATACTAATAATAATGCCACCACACATAGTTATATAGGTAGTGCCTGCAAGTCAGAAGTAGGACTTGACTATATGGCCAAAACGTAGATCAGGATTTGGTTTTTTAATTTCCATTAATGCAATATAATTTCAATAGCAATATAAACAAAATAAAACCTTCAGAAAAACTGTCAAGGCTCTCACAAAGGTTAACATCGTTAACTAAAACTAACAAAATGACAAACACTAGAATTAAAAAACCTTTTTTGAAAACTCAAACAAAAATAAAAACTAGACCTTGCAAAACACTAAAACTACTGTGACTGTGATAAGTTTAAAAAATGAATTAGGACTAAATACATATAAAATAAAAAAGTAAATTTTTTATGACAGAATGTACTTAAGTTTTTCATTTGTTTTTTTTATCACAATGCATTAATATGAGGTCTAGTTTCCAGTTGCTGCTTTCGCTTGTTTTTTACTGTATCGCATCATGCCATGATGTCAGGTAAGGTGGACAGGTCTTTGTGCTGTTGAAGTGATCTTTCCTTATCTGGGATTTTCTTTATCTTTTATTTTTTCTTATTATTATGGGGGGGGGTTGTTTTTTATTTTTTTATTTTTTATGAAACTCCTCCAATATAACATTGAAACTACTTAAAACTACTATTGAAACTACTTAAAACCCAAAACGTTAGTCAGTGACAAACACTGTTAACCATAGACTGTAAGGTATATTGAAATATAGGAAATGTTTTGTTATTGAATAAAATCATATTGTGATATTGAAATATTGCCCATCCTCAGCTTGAAATAAGGACTGTTACAGACAAAAGCAATAGTAGAGTCCTGCAATGATGGAGTTTGGATGAGCAAGTTTTCAAATTCATAAAACAATGAAACCAAGAAAATTGAACATCTACGTACATGCTGGTGGTTAGTGCAGAGGAAATTTAAAATAAAATTGCAATTTTGGTTCAAAAAAAAATTGCAGTTTTGATTTTTGCAGAATCATTCATTAAAAATCTGTACGATGCTTTCTCTTGCTGTCTGACCCTCATAATTAAATCAAATATTGTAGGAAATGTAATTCCTATGTCACGACAAACATAAAATAAACATATCAATTAATGAGCAAATGCTGCAAATCAAATGCTTAAGCCCTGTGCAGAACATCTTTTCATGATTTCTTTACACACAGCAGCCTAAACCAAAAGCGAAGCAGTCCTTTTTAAAAATGTTATTGTGATGACAAATTAAAAACACAGCTGTATTAATAAAATAATTAGCCCAACAGTAGATGCAGGTTGCAGACCACTGACTGTCCCAAACTTACTGATATACCTTTTATTGGGGGGATTTCTGTCTTTACAAATCGCAGTAGCGATTGGAGAGCATGTTAGTCCAATTTAAATGTTTTTTCCAAAATTTTTGATGTTGCAATATCAGAATGTATTGGTCTGTTTGTTAACTTTCATTCTACATCAACTCCACTCTGTCTTTTGCTCATTCCAATGTCATCTGACTTATTTCTCTGTCTTAGTCATACTTTATTAAGTTGCAGTATGAAAGGATGAATCCACCTAAAAAAATGCTGAAACTCAATGAGATGTCTATTTGATCAGTATTAGTGCTTAACTTTGTGTTTCCTTGTTCTCATAGATCGATTATAAGAAGGATATGTTTTGTCACAATTTTAGATGGTCTAGATAATTCGGAAAACCCCTTACATCTCAATGCGCCTCTCTATTTTCCTCCCACCTCTGTTTTAAAATGACAGAATTGGAGCCTTAAAATACAGATTCCGGTTGGAAAAGTCAGCATAATTGAAATGTTTATATACGGTGCTGTTAAGACGTTTTTTTTGGTTTAGAGAAATAAGATGGTGTCTACCAGGCAAGTGTTAACTAGGATGTCTAAATGATTTATGCTAAATGAGTCAAAGCCTTTGACCTTTTGACAGACGCTTCAAGCATATATATTAATACATATTAATGCCTTAGAACAGAGTGTAAATTCCTTTGTCAGAAGTATATGTCCATTCATCGGTCTGTATTCAGTCTCTATGGTAACCAGCTGAATGCTGGATGATCAGTGGTTGAAATATCAACTTGTTGGCATTTAACTGTGGTAGAATACACATTTCTAACCTAATATGAAAGTCAAAATTTACCAGTGAGCGATTCTTTCTGTGCATTTTTTTTTTTAGCTTTTTTACCTTCATTCATTTAGAGGAGATCACAAATGTCCTTTTTATTTTATTTTTTGTTCATGTGTGTTTATTAATATGCCTTGCTTTCTGTTATGTAGTTTTGTCTGCTTGTTCCACCTTTGTCTTTCTGACAGTTTCTTTTTATCCATCAGGGTGTTTATTAAACCATGTCTCATCAAGCTTTTTATCTTTGGCTGGTCCAGGTTGTACAGTCTATAAGTCAACTAGTCTCTTCTGAAACATATTCATTATTTTGGTGGAATTGGTGGAATGTTGAATGAAGATTCTTAAATCCTGTGTGTCTATCTCTTAACTTAGCACATCTTAAAGATATTGCAATAGATGTGTTACTGTTAGCATAATTCCTAGTTGTATACTGCCTTTATTTGGCATTTGGAAATGCAAACTTAGAGATGCATGACATATCAGCTTTAACACCGCTATCGGCCAATATTGGTCATTCTGAAAAATATGGGTATTATCCAATTAATAACGCTGGGACGATTTAACAACCAGTATTTATTTCTATTCAGTTGGTGTTTTTATTCCAGGAAGGGAAGGAAGCAGATTGGTGATGTGACGTTTAATCATGTGACAGTTTCATAGTCGTGTAGCAAAGGATTGTTAATCTGAACCAGAGAAGTAATGTCAGCACTGTGGTAGGTTTCTCACGGTGTCAAAAGGGTGGGGGACATATATAGGATATTCTATACTGGTTATCAATCATATTGCAATAGTGTTATTGGATATTAATATTGATGCATCACTAGTTGTGATATACAGCAGCTGTTTGCTCAGAGCTGAACCAAACTAGAGGAAATCTGGCTTCCTAAATCTGTCTTTTGTTTGATGCTTTTTGGTTTTAAATATAGAAACAAGAAGGTATTCAGAAAAATCAGAAAAGAGAGAGAGAGAGAGAGAGAACAATGTATAATCGAGGGGAAAACTGTCACAGTAGAACTTCACAATTCAAATTTGCTCCACAAGTGAATTTGTAGATACTACTGTTATGTTGCTAGTTTAAGCAGTTAGAATTTGATATGTCTGATTAAACTAAAAGAGCTTTATTTTGTGGCACAGATAGTTTAGAAACTGATATCAACCTTCCACCAAATTGCATGATTCATAGAAAATCTGACTGACAGTAAATCAACAGGACGGTCAGTTTTTTTGTTTTGTATTTTATTTTAGACTTTAATTTCTGGGTAACTTTTTATCCTTTTCATAGTTCTTTTTGGTAACGTGCTCTAAAATGTGTGGATTAAGAGCAATCTTAACTCAGACTCCAAGGTAGAAGTTCCACAGTGAGACAGATCTGAGATCAGCTTCCTACCTGAACATAAAGAAATGCGTCATGAAAAAACACATTTCTGTTCTTCCTCATTAGATGTTCAGGGATGACAAAGGAACTCGGATCAGTTGTCTGGTGGCCAGCTTTACCTTGTAAAATCCACAGCCATGTGCTTGCTGATGGCGCCCCCATGTGGGTGCATGCTGCGAGTGCATCCTGTGTTTGTATCCTTATGTGTTCCCCCGTGAGTTTGCCTGATGCAAGCCTGCAGGCCATGTCATGTATCTCACACAGAACCGAACGCCATTAATGTTTCAGCGCATGGAGGCACCCTCTGAGGGAGGGGGTTTGGACGGCCAAGGGGGGCAAGGCCAGAACGGTCTCCCCAGCACTCAACCAGACAACATCAATAACATGTGAGTAGACCGGAGGTGTAAACGAGGACATATCAACTCTTTATGTTCTTGCATGTTATAAATCGAACATCTGCAGATGTCGATAGCGTTTAAAACCATCTGCAACAGCAAAACAAAATAAATCTGTTCTAAGTTGCTTTGCCTTATCTTTCCCAAAACTGCTAAAATATGCATATAATTTTTATATTATTTTACATCAAATTGGAAAGGTTCACACATTCTCAGATTAAGTTACTCAGTTCTAAAGAAAACCAAATTCTGAATATAGTAGCACTGATCAAATCATATGTCGACAGCGGTGAGCTATAGAAACAGCTAAGGAAGTAAGATTTTGTGTGTGTGGGTGTGTGTGTGGATGGATGGATGGATGGATGGATGGATGGATGGATGGATGGATGGATGGATGGATGGATGGATGGATGGATGGATAGATGGATAGATAGATAGATACCAACAGCAACACAAATTAACCAAAACATCTACAAGAGTAAGTCAAAAAGGTTTAAATGCTTAAGAAACATCCCCATTTGACTTGAACAGTCAGTTAAATGTGTTTCATCATGACTATGAAGTAGAGCTAAGCTGATCCTGAATTTGTAATTGAATCTTTGCTTTATGTGTTTCTTGGTATCAGACCACCAGAAGGTGGTTTGACTGAAAGCCAATCATGGATGACAGCTAAAGCACAGGAAATGTTCCAAAAAACTGGTAACTGGAGCCCCGATCGCCCCTATCCTGACGACATCCACGAAAACCGCCACAATCCCCAGGTATGAAGAATCTAAACCTTGTAATACATAGAAACACACAGTAGGATGTGACTCTTAAGACTGAGGAGACAATCTTCTCCAACCACACATTATACACCTTGTGCAAGGTACTTGGTTAAGGACATAATTTAACATTAACATGTGACTATATGAATCCTGCAGAGGATTTCTGCTGTTGCAACACAAACAACAAGCTTTGCAGATGTGGTGAAATTTCTCATAACTTTAAAATAAATGAAACTATGTAGTTTTTCTTTATTTTCCCATGCAGTCTTTTTTCAACAAGTTCCATAAGCCTGCGGCATAATGTGCTATTGCTTTTTTTAAAGGTATAAACTTTTGTATTTTATCAATAGGTTCTTAGCAAACATGTCTCTCCTTAAGCCAATTATCATTAGATTCTGAATCATAGCCTGTTTTTCAGTGTTTTTTTTTTCATTTTATTTTCCTCCTACTCCTCACACCTCTGCTTATCCTTAAAGAGGCATTATGTAAGTTAACAGAGCTTTCAAATAATACTACCCCCTGTGGCCAAAACACAGAACTGCACTTTTGTACTCGTTCTTGTGGCTCGCACCGGTTTTTAACAAGGTTTTTTGTTGTTGTTCTTTTTTTTTTTTTACTTTGTTCACCTTACCTAGAGTTACTCTTGGTGTCTGAGTTGAACTGGATCCCAGGTGCTTCTGAACATCCTCAAAATCCATCTTGAACATAAGGCTTTGATTGTTTACTAGGTTGGACACATTTAATACAGACGTCATATCAGCCAAACAGCGCAGCAACTTCCGATTCAAAGTAGATTAAGGAAAATCGGCTACAGGCTTAAAGATGTATCAGTGCTGAATTACTGAGGTGTCGCTATGCTCATTAAATGATGTTTTAGTCATGGATGGTAAAATAAAGATATTTTTCTGTAAAAACGTACATAATGTCTCTTTAAGTTAGTGTTTTTGAATTGGTAGACCTGTTTCATAATGCGCACCTTCACTCTCTGTGTTTGCCCTGCAGTAACCTCTATATTTATTCTCCCACTCACAAAAACATTTATCTCAAGTGTGAAATATCTGATCTATAATTAGTATTATCAAATACTATTTGAGGTGATATTAGATCATTTCATTTGGGCAGCAGCTTTTGCATAGAAATGTTTCAGTTTCTACAATTGATTTATTCCTTTGGTTAATCTGCATCACCTTCTTCATCATTTAGAACTGAAAATATTTTGCAAAAGTATTTATACCCCTTGAACTTTTCTACATTACCAAAAACTAAAATGTATTTTATTGGCATCATATGTCATAGACAGGACAAAGTGGCAGTGAACTCAGAATAACAACCATTGTTTGATAACGGAGAAAAACATAAATAACATAATGAAGGCTTGAGAGCAATATAATAGGGTTAAATTGTTAAAGAAACATGCCGAACTTTCTATCTAAACAGACAGACCTTGTCAAAAGAGCTTTAATCTGAAAAGCAGGTTTAGAGATCTCTTAGTTAAGTTCTCCACAAATAGTGAGACTATTAAATTATCAAGTCAAAACTATAAGACATCCCTTCAACTGCTTGCCACAAGAAATGTGGTGGAAACAACATCCCGGTGGCAGAAGGTTCTTTAGCAGGATTAGACCTCAGATTAATACATGGCAATGTTGGTTTAAAACCATTTCATTTAAAGGCTGTAGAAGACAAAATTGAAAGTTTACCCTTCAGCAAGACATTGGGCCTCATGTGACATTTTCTTTTTCTTGTCGTAAATTTCTCTTACTTTTCTCCTTACCAAGGGCTCCTATGAGTGCACCATAATAGATTCGACAAACATTCTTATCTTCAGATAATAGCATAAACGTGATTGATGCATTACACCTATGCGCAAGTAAGTGCACTTTCATGAGAAATGCAAATCTATTACCTGCTTGAAATTCCATATAAGGGTACGAATTCCAGTGCTTGTTAGACATTGTTCATTCACAAAACTGGCATTAAAGACAAAGAAGAGAGACTTTACCAGTTTGGAGATTGAGATTCTGCTGACTGAGAGCTGAGCAGCAGAATTAAGGGACCAGTAAAAGTCAAGCAGTGGGAAATAAATCACATGAGCCGCCTGTTGATTGCACTGTTACAGAAGTAAAAAACAAAAATGTTTTGATCTGAAAAAGATGTCAACAACATTTCTGGCAAAAGTAAGACAGTCAATGAAAATTGCTAGTGGAGGCAAGAGGCGCAACATATGACGTAAATGCTTATTATTAGTTCTCCATTAACCAACAAATCTTCTGCAAAATCTCCTCTTAATAAACACCTGTACTGTACATCTGCAGCTAGATCAGGTCTGTCATCTCTTCATCTCGCTCTCCGTCTCTCTCATAGAAAGCATGAACATAAATATGTTGACGGCGAAACTCTGATTAGACAGATTCAGATTGACCCGAACCCAAACATTTGATGTAATAACAAAGCCAAGGCGGCCCCATGAAGTGAATTGAATGTATGTCTTACCATTAGAAGAGTAGGATATTTTTTAGCATCAATTATAGTTGTACTATAAGATACTAACTTCTTTACTGCACATCTCACTTTTCAAGGTTTGAGTTCTAAAAAGAAGAAATTATAATGCTGTTTTTCTCCTTCCACCTTTTATTAAGTCCAGCTTCATATTTTTAAAATACAATTCTCATGAAAATATATTAAAGTTTGTATTTGTGATGTCATAAATGTGGAAAAGTTTAAGGGAAATCATTTTTTTAGTAAGGCACCATATATTATCCATTAGAGAGCTTAATGCTTTAGCCTTATTTTGTACACTACAGACGTTGCAACAGCTAATTTATGTAACTGTAAGTTGCATAAATGCAAACAAATGTTTTAAGTTTGCATAAAATCTTGGTAAATACATTGACTTTTATTTCATTCCACACCTAACTCCTCCCCAACCCCACTCCCCTTGGTTGATCAATAAGCACGCATCATCTCAGTGTCCACTCCCTCAGCAGACAGTGGTCACGCCCCCCACCCTCTCATTGTGTTTTGCAGACTGTAGAGATGAGGGAGATGGGGCGGGACGGGTACTCCGACACTGAGCCCTGTCACCCAATGGATGGGCATGGGCGGACCCTTTCCATGCCCCGCCTCTCAGCAGACAACCAAGTGAGCACGATCATCCCACCTCCATCATCATTATAACACCTCATCATCCTTAATTTACGTTGTTACTAATGTAAGCTCTGGCAAACGTTGAAGTGAATCAGCAAATCCTTTCTTTGCATCCTAAAAAAAACATCTCTAGAACAGCTTTTGAAAAACATAATTTTATAGTTCTAGTTGTGCTGTGTAACTTTTGACCCAAAAGCTTGATATTAGATATACAAAAGGATTGTTCAGTCAATATATACCACTTGGCTCTATCAATGCCCCCTGCAGGGTGCCTTCTCAATTACCCTTTGTAATTTCAGAGGTTCAGTCACTGACTGGGTCATTTGACTTTGAGCGCCGCTTTACTACAGTCTGAGCTCCCCAAAAAATTATATGAAAATACAGTAAAAGTTATTAGGCATGAAAACAGATAGGACAGTTACCTGATCAGACATATCTTTGGTTTTCTGTTGTTGGATTTAGTTTGAGAGGATTAAATAATGGGGTAGTCTTTACTAGTAAGTTTATGACTTCTAAATCTGCTGGTCCAAAGTGATCTGCTATCAGATTGCAAAACACTAAGGGAGACTGTTTAATTGGCCCTTAAGGACAATAAACCCAGAATTTAAATGTCTAGTGCCCCTAGTGGGTAAAAGTTACACAGTGCTGATTTAAGCAGGTATCCTCTGCGTATTTTTAATGCTTTGCTTAAACATAATAAAAACATTTGTTTTGAATATATTTTTTATAAGTTTATTTATTATATTTTCCATAGCTTTTTCTCTTAGATGTTTTGCCTTCGAATTTTGTTTGTGTAGCAATACCTAATATGTATTAGCATATGCATATGCATCAATATGCATTGACCAAATATAGATGTTTGTATTTTTTGTAGAAATATTTTATATTACAATTTCTTTTGTTTGTTGGATGCAACATTTAGAGAAAGGCCTTTGCATTTCCTTCCAACTGACTCGTCAAAGTGTATGCAACCCTCTCCCCCCTTTCATCATCACTTGAATCCTCCTACATATACATTTAAACCCTATCTCCAACATTCGTTGTCCTACTGCTGCTCAGATAATCTATGAACATGTAAAGGCACTTGCTAGGTAGGATTACAATAGCTTGCAAAATAGGTGTCAAGACTGGAAAGCTTCAATATGTGTACAACTAAAGAAGTGGAAAATCAAAAGTTTCAGTCAAATTTTAAACAGGTTTTTATTTTAAGTCGCAAAGATTGTTAGAACTTATGAATATTACAGCACTTGCCTGAAATATCAAGCTCCTTCCTTGCTTAGTTTACTGGTTCATTCCCATTAAATCCTTGGTACTGTATGTATGTCTTGAGTGAACTTTAGCAAGAGGACATTTATAACATTTTGTCAGTTTATGACAAATAACAAGAAGACAAATTTGTGGGAAAGTTTCAGATTTACATTTATGAGATATCATTGTCAGAATGCTTTATTTGTGTAATTTTAGCATATCGATGTAGAAATCTTTGCTGCACAACACTGCCAAAAATAAGTAAGAAGGCTAATAACCATGACTTGGAGCAAAAAAGCTAGCATGTGTATGTTTGCAATTTGTAGTAAACATTTTTGAGTAACTGGCAAATCTTTTAAAGAATACAGTTCTTTGTTTGAAATATTATTTGAAAACTGTCATTTTTTATGGCAGTCATGTTTGACAAATCAGGTCAGTTTCTACGTCGTTTTTAAAATATACATTGTAAGAGATTATAATGGAAGACATTAAATCAAGCGTTATGTTGGATAGAATAAAAAGTATCAAGGTTTAATGATATTGTTTTCACAGGAAAAGTATTATTTTACAGTCTTTACTTTATTGAAAAATGGTGCAAAACATCCTCAGTGTATCAGTCTACAACAGATGTAGATTACATTTATATACACATGGATAACATTTTTGCCACCCCTTGTTTAATGAAAAAAAGAGGTACTGTCACAGAAATGAATTCAATCTGAAAAAAATAGTAATATATAAAAATCCTATGGAAATTAACAAATGAAAGTCATACATTGATTTTCAACCATTCTTCAACAGCATGAGCTTAAAAAATAAACTTATGAAACAGGCTTAGACAAAAATAAGAGTAACCCTAGAAAAGACTGAAAATAATGTGACCAAAGCGATAGGTGAAATCGAGAACTTCCCAATGAATACCATCACAGTTGCCTACAATCTTGTAGTCAATCAGTTTGCCTATATAGGGCTACAGATAGTCACTCTGCTGTTTGGTGACATGGTGTGTACCACCCTTAACGTTGACCAGAGGAAAATAAGGAAAGAGTTGTCTCACAAGTTTAGAAAGAAAATTATAGATGAGCAAGTTAAAGGTAAAGACTCTAAAACCATCTCCAAGCGCCTTGATGTTCCCAAGACTACTGTGGCACATATTATTCAGTAATGTAAAATTGATGGAAATGTAGCCGACCTTCCTTGATGTGGCCCAAAGAGGAATATTGATGATAAATCAAAGAGAGAGCCAATTGGACTTAATGGAAGAAAACCAAACAAGACACCAATGTTGAAAACAAATTATAAAGAAGTCAGACTGCAATTTGCCAAACTACATGCTGGCAAACCACAATGCTTGTGGCAGAATGTCCTAAGGATACACGAGACAAAAATGGAACATTTTGCCAAGGCACATCAGCACGGACAGACAAAGCATATCACGAAAAGAACACTGTCCCTACTGTGAAACATGATGGAGGCTCTGTTATGTTCTGGGGTTGCTTTGCCTCATCTGTCACACGGTGTCCTGATTCTCTGTATCTGTAATGTGATCTCAAGACTATCAAGGTATTCTAGAGGGAAATGTGCTGCCCAATGTCAGAAGCTTAGTCTCAGTTGCAGGTTATTGGTTCTTCAACAGGACAATGACCCAAAACACACCCAAGAATGGCTTAGAGGAAAACATTGGACTATTCTGAGGTTGATTTTCTATGAGCCCTGAACTAAATCCTATTGAGCATCTTTGGAACGAGCTGAAAAAGGCCGTCTAGAAAAGGATCCCTTCAAACCTGAGACAACTGGAGTAGATTACTCATGAGTTGTGAATCAAAATACCTACTGAGACGTGCATTGGTGGTTACAGGAACCGTTTGATTACAGCAATTGCCTCAAAAGGCTGTGCAACAAAATAATAAGTTAGTGGTACCATAATTTTTTTCAGTCCTGTTATCATATCAAGTTATTTATTTGACCATTGTGGGGGTTTTCCTTCATTAAAAAGGGTTGTCAAAATTGTATCCACATGTGTATGTTACTGAATAAGTAGTAGATTTATTGGGGTGCAGCAGTGGTGCAGGGCTTTAGAGTGTGACATATGTGCAGAGGCTTACAGTGCCGAGCAAAAGTATTAGGCCCCCTTGAACGTTTTGGCCTTTTGCCACATTTCATGCTTCATACATAAAGATCTACAATAGTAATTCTTTGCAAAGAATTAACAATTGGGACACAATCGTGAAGTGGAACTACATTTATTGGATATTTTAAACTTTTTTAACTCAAAAAACTGAGAAATTGGGTGTGCAAACTTATTCAGCCTCCTTGAGTTAATATGTTGTAGCACCACGTTTTGCAGCAATTACAGCTGCACATCACTTGGGGTATGTATCTATAGGTTTTTGCACATCAAGGGACTTAAAGTTTTGCCCTTCCTCATAAAACTGCTTGAGCTCAGTGATGTTAGACAGTGTTTGTTAACAGCGGTTTTCAGTTCTTTCCACAGATTCTTGATTGGATTCAGGTCTGGACTTTGCAGCATGTGCATTTATACAGAGACTTAATTTCAGACAGGGGGCCTATTCATTTTGCACGCCCACTCTTCAGTTTTTTATTTGTTAAAAAAGTTTAAAAATATCCAACTAATTTCGTTCCACTTCATGATTGTGTCCCCATTGTTGTTGATTCTTCACAAAGAATTAAAATTTTATATCTTTATGTTTAAAGCTTAAAATGTGACAAAAGGTCAAAAAGCTCAAGGGGGATGAATACTTTCGCAAGGCAATGTAGTCCTCTACATGGCCATCAAAGGTTTGAGTCCGGGCCTGGTGACCTTTGCTGCATGTCTTTCCCCTCTCTATAATTCTGTTTCCTGTCTGCATACCTTTGAAAAAGAAAGAAATAAAGCCCATTGGTGCCTAAAAATGTATCTTTAAAGAAAAAAAGTACTAGATTTATTCTCATTGAACAGGATAACACAAATTGTGTTTGGCAGCATCTCTTTTTACCGGTGTAAGTGTTGGTTTGATATATTGAAGATATCTTGTTACATAAATGGTCTTTGGCACCATTAGTCCAAAAAGTTGCACATTGGTCTGTTAATTAGGTTGCCGGGTTTTTTGGAGTTATGGAAGTAGGGAGACAATGATACACTGAGCAATCTTGGTGACATGCTGTAGTTGTCTCCCTCTTGGATGCCGTGCAGTTCGCACACCATGCTACACATCCATAGGTTAGGACACTCTCTATTGTGCAGTGGTAGAATTACTTCAGTATAGGTAGAGATAGTTTGTTCCTCCTCAGGGTTCTCAGAAAGAAAATACTAAACTGGGCCTTTTGATCATAATCCAACTCAGGCCTGTTGTAGTGACCCACTACACTTCTTCTCTGTTGATGCTCAGGCCTGAGTGCAATACAATTGTGCTTGAAAGTTTACACACACTCTCAATTAAGAAAATTATAAATTCATAATAGTAAAAAGTTAAAGCAAATAAAAATATACTAAATTATAATTTAGTAAATTAAAATATTGGCTTTGAATTTTTATTTTCAAAAATTCTAAAAAACAAGCTGTTCCAGACAAATTAAAGAACCTTCCACATGAACAGTGAACAAACATACCTGTCAACAGGTGCAGAGGTCTGACTGAACATTACCTGAACATTAAAGAAAACACAAAAAGTGTTGCTTAACTAAATTTTAGGATAGATAGACAGACAGACAGATCAATGTCTAGAAGTCGATGATAATTTCTTTTATCATTTTGGTATTAAGTATAAGGTAATTGTCACTGCACCAGCCTGCCAGTGCTTGCAACTTCTCCCTTTGTAGTACTTCGTCATTATTGTTGATCAGACCCACAATGGTTGTTAAATTCACAAATTTGATGAGGATGGTGAAGCCATAGATGACAACACAGCTGAGTGTGCAGCATATGTGAGAGTGGGCTCAGAACAAAGCCCTGTAGAACACCATTATTAAGGACATGCTGGGGCCTGTTAGCAAAATTGTCTTCTCTCCACAGACCGATGGAGTTTCAAAGTTTGAGTTATTCCAGTTTAATGATAAGTCAGCTTAGACTGATGAAGTTAAATGCCGAGCAAAAATCAACAAACTGCATCCTTATGTATGTGTGAAGGTTTTCAGTGAGTCTGAGCGTGGTATGAAGGACACTGGAAATGGCATAGCAAAACATGCTGATTCTGCTGAAACTACTGAATGTGTTCAACATTATTTGGTTGACCTTTTAACACAAAGATGGTTTTGCATTACCTATATGGTAAAAAAGCAGCTGTTAGTGATTACCTCATTCCTGTTGGAGACTATGTTTATCTCCTAATGACATCTATCTTCTTTGGTCTACTTATATTATAAGCATCTTTTTGCTAGACCCAGACTAGGAATAGACTGTACTAACATTCTGTTTTATCACGATGTTTGATAGAATCAACTGTGATGACTACAAAGGTGGATAAGGGCCTGTTCTTTAAAGATTTAAATAAGGTGTGCTAAATTACTTGTGCCAAAAAACAAACATTGCCCAGGCTATTAGTGGGTGGGTTTCAAGCGTTCTACAAAGATTTATGTGCATGGATAATGGGTGCAAAGCTGGTTCAGACCACCATATTTAGATAATGAAATTCCATGTGCTTCTGGAAGTTTGGGAGTATTTGTAAAATAGAGAGGAAGTTCTAGAAATTTATTATGGAATTGTGAAAAAAAAGTAATTCTAATGCTAGTTTTTTTTCTAAGTATCTTATCTTAAAAGGCTTGAAATGATACGAATATATACCATTATATACTAATGGCTTCTTTCTTTCTTAAACCGATCATCTCAATTTATCTTTAGTAAAACAGCCAGTAGAATTTTGGGGGTTTATACTTTATATGGGAAAATAAGAGAAAATATTAAATAATATATAATAAAATACAAACATCTGCAACTATAGAACTGATACACAAAGTTGATATAAAAATTTAGTTAATATCATCTCCCTCATATATTTAATGTGAGGGATTTAATTTATATTCAGATTGGGACATTTATAGCTCATTTGCATATAGTTTTATAAATGACTGACGAGCTTTGTGTGTGTGTGTCTGTGTGCATTATGAGTGTTAGACAGTAGTTATGTCTAAAACCTGTTACATGCTGTCATCTAACAGTACTCTGCCTTACAGAGAGCTCAAACTTTTTTGGTAAGTGTGTTTAGGCGTGAGCGTATAGATGCACTTGATCCTAAACTGATAGCTGCCCACTCCTGTTATTAGGGAACATTCTCCTCTGTCCTAAGCTTCCACACCGGCCTCTCTGTACTAACTTGGTTCTCTTTCTCTTGTTCCTGTCTCTTAATCTTTATCTTCCCGAAACCTCATTGGTATTTCAATTATCTCACATGATAAAATCTATTCTTTCCCTCCCATCTCTCCCATTGTTCTTCCTCTCTTCTGTCTTACCTCCTAACTTCCTTCATTATTTCTTTCTCTCTTCTCTTTGGGTCCTGGTGACTGTGCCACATTGGGCTGGTGCTTTGGGTGTATGTGTGTGTGTGTACACTGCTCCGCTCTACGCATCATCTGTGTGTTTGCCTGCTCTGCAGCGGAGGAGACACAGACCCCGTGGAAATAACCTCAGTGTATGTACCTCTCTCTCCGTCTCTGTCTACCTCCATTCCTCCCTGTTTTTTCTCCATACTTTCCATTGGTTAAAGTTGAATTTGGAATTTGTAAGTTAATTTTTATCCCCTCATTGAGTGCCATATGGGTTGCTTTAACCAGAGTTCAATTGGTGTCAGTTTAGTTTTTACTTACTAAATGGATTTTCTTTTAAATCTTTATTTTAATTTCACTTGTCTTTATAGATTATACATTTAAACTAAGCTGAAATAAAATAGGAGGAGGTAGGATGAATACCTAGGCAACTTTGTAAGAGTATCTGTACAGTATATTTTAGGACATTCTCAGGTCCCAGGAGCTATGGGGTCTCAGGTGCTATCAAAAACAAGTTGTCAGCTGTCAGAAAAGAAAACCTGTCAGTTCTCAGGTCTTAGGATTTGCATAACCACCACCTGCAGCTTAGACTACAAACACATTTTTCAGGCCTGATTAAGTTTCTTTACTTTTACAACCAGTTCCAACTGATGTTGTTTAATGGATTAATTCATTTATTTAAATAAGAGGTTATATCGCCTGTTCCCCCCACACACATACATAATTGGTATATAATCTATAACCCTTATTTACCATTATCTAATTTGTATTATAAACCTTCTAATACATATACAATCCATTCCTAACATTCCTATATATTCTGTATAATCTGCACAATCTGTATAATATGTGCATATAGCTCCCATATTCATATTATATTTACACAGAACATATTATTTTACTCTAAACATCCTTGTACACCTGTATATAAACATCTATATCCTGTATAGCACTTCTGTATAGATGCAAACTATATTTTGTTGCTTGACATTGCAATGACAATAAAGTTGAATTCTATTCTATATCTGACAAAAATAGGATGACTGTCAGAGTTTGGTTCAAAACTTTGGTTTTTGTTTTCTGTAAACATAAAATATAACTGTACATCATATCTACCAGCATAAAGAATTTATGCCTGTTTAAATTCTCAGTCATTCGAGTTTTATATATACACCATAAACAGGCCTATGCTCAGTTTTTTGAAGATATTTCAACACTTATCCAGGAGTCTTTGTCAATTCTGTTAGCAAAAGAAACATTAAGAAGAATATTTAATGTTTAAGTTTTTTTTTTTTAGAAATATCTCAAATGCTACGAATCAATAAATAGATTTTATTAATCATTATTATAATCAATAAACATATTTATACATAATTATACATCAATAAACAGATTTTCTGTTTTTTTATTTATGACAAATTAAAATGTATTAATTCCATTTTAGCTTAATTATTATATGTTTTGTAAAAGTTAGCCTCTGTTTATATGAGTGAAAAGAAGCAAACCCACCTGGAACTCCATCTCTTTCATCAACTGGAACTTTTTTCACAGTTCAGATCTAATTTAATTTCCCTTTTTTTATTTTATTCTCTCTTCTTGAGTCTCTTTATTTTCACGTTCTTTTCTCTCTTTCCTGTTTGCTTGCATTAAAGTCACACTGTTAACAGTTGATTGCTAAGTGTCCAACTTTCCCCAGAGTTCTGCTCATATGCAGCATCTGAGTGTATGTCCTCCTAGTGTGTGTGTTTGTGTGTAACGGGGGGGGGTTACCATAGTATGTGTGTGCATCTCTGCTGATTGGTTCCACAAAAGCATGGATTACCCCAATATGTGGATATGCTGGACCATCTCGGGAGTTGGCAGTGTGCCGGCATGTCGTTGGTCATGCATGATTTGACAGCTTCACAGCAGATGTAAGAAGGCACCGTAGGAGAATGAAGGGAAGTTGCTCATCAACCCAAACTGTGGAATCATGATAAAAGACCTCTGATTAAAGTGGACGAAGCTTGATGTGTTTTTTGTTGTTTTTTTTTTGGCAGAATTTCACATTTAACTTTAAGCAATTTAAAGAGTAGGCTGACAAAAAATAAAAATGCTCTAGAAATGATTTTGGAAACACATGCAACCTGAATAACATAAATTATCCTTACATTTTATAGTAGAATACAGTTACTAGCTATTATGAGATTTGGTTTACATTTCTGTTTGACTAATAAACACACTGGCTTATAACATCTTAAAGGGGTGCTGGTCATTTTAAATATTCTTTATTTCTGAACCTTTGTAGTTCCGGTGTTTTCATACCTAAAAACTTTGGAACAAATCCCAGCTCTTAGCCATGTTTCATACCGACTGTGTTTATTCATACCTAGCAGGGAAACATGGTTTTGTAAACACTGCAGAGAGGTTAGCCCAGAATCTAGCATATCCTTCATAGAAACATGCTAATTTGTATTCCTTCACAACAGTATTATTATAGGATCAGCCCTATTCTTCTTTATGTAGAGATAATCTTTACAGTCTGTAAAATCAGAATAAAATAGTGAAGTGAGTGAATATGGATTTAGAATTGTTTTGTACTATAATACAAAGCTATAGTTTTACCCCACACTACAAATCATATACTTATATATTTATAGTATATATAAATAGTCATGTTTTTTATGTTGTAATTAGGATTTTATACACGTTATACATTTTGACTGTGCCATGTAGCGTCTCAAACTTTCCAGGCTGCTGCAGAAAAGTTGAGAAAAAGACATGCTGAGAAAAAGATTGCAAACACTTCAAAATCTGTTTCTTCTGATTATAATCCATGGACCCAAGAAATGTCAAAGAGTATTTCAACAAGCAGTGTTGTTGTTTGTTTCTTGTATAAACCAACCACCGCTCTTACAAGACAACATCACACCTTGCAACGGGGTCACCAACACCTCCTGACTAAGATAGGAATTCTGTCAGGTCTTCTCTATAAGCATCTATCAGATGTTTTGTACTTGGGATTTTTTTAATATGTTAAAGATGTCAAGATTTGGTGACAAATTAATTTGGATCAGTTAAAGAGTATAAATACATCTTCATATTAAGACTCTTTGTTTTTGCTTCTCAAGTATGAAACGTGTGCCGTGAGTAGAAGTGTAAAATCCTCCTGCATTGTGCATGTGAGGCATGGTTTTTAAAATCCTCCTGCTTGTTCACTGCATCTGTCTTTCTTGCCTGTCAGTTGATATCACTGTTTGTTTCATTCCCTTGTTTTGTAAAGATGTGGGATGATTTTCTTTTATGCTTAAATTATTCTGAAGTTCTTAATGAGTATAGAGATCACTGGGATGTGTATTGTTCTGGTGGTCTTGTATTTGATTACTAAAGATCTTTATTCAGAACCTCACATTGGGTTAAGGTTAGAGGTGTAAAAACACAAACCCAGCACACCAAGGCACACCACAAGGCTTTCCTTTCATTGAGAGCTGCTCAACCAAGATGATGATAATAAACCTCTGACAGGTGAAAAGTAGAACGATAAAATAAAGATTTTTACCTTGCTTTTACAACTGGGAATAAACATTTAGGATGCAATAAATCTAACTTATTTTTTCCCTTGTCTCTTTCTTACCCCTGTTGTTGTCTATTTCTTTTTACCCCTATCTTCTCTTTTCCCTTCTCCCATTTCTTTATTTCTTTCTACCCATTCTTTCGTCCTTAAAGACCATTACTGACAACAGTCCAATGCGTCGCTCTACCTCCAGTCTAGTCCATGGGCGTTCAGGTCGTGGAGTGAGGCTGGATGACTACTCTTTGGAGAGGGTGGTATCTGAGGAGGGGAGACACAGCGGTGGGCGCAGGCACAGGGACAGAAGTCATCGCACTTCACAGCGATCACTAACCAGATATACAGACGCTGACACAGGTGACATGTGTTCAGTCCATTTTATTTTAGTGTTTCAACATTGAGTTAATCGTGCAAATATTATTTTATTTTAGCTGTTGAATCTGTGTTGTTGACTAATGCAAATCAATGGTGAACTTTAAATAAATGTATACAGAGAATTGTTTTTTTGCAGTGAAAAGATTTTTGTTGTATATTTATATTCAGGCCCGTTTTCTCAGATCCAGTGCATTCAGTTATCTAAAGTCGCCTTATGATTAAAAGGTTCGCTAGTGTAATTTTTCAAAGGTTTGTTAGATAACAGCAATTGTGAGTACAAGGAACACTACAGACGGGTCAGGTAAAAAGTAGGATTAGGCAACCAAGCAGTGCTTGCAGGCAGGTGATCAATCATTCCACAGTTTACTGCAGCAAAAGGATGTCATTAAGGTATTACGTTATTGGCCTAAATACAAATATTAGACTCACTTACAAATTTAAAAAACTATTCACTGAAGTCTGTGGTTGTAATGTCTGAAAACTTTCAGTGTGTAAAGACCTTTAGAATTTTCTTTTAAAGTAAATCTAAGCCAAGCTTAAACTCTCTGATCAAGAACCCTTTATTTTGCTTTCTCTTTAAAATGCTCTATATATTTTTGTTGATTCCTAAATATGTGTCCATTTTTCTTTTTCTTTGTTTTTGTTGTTGAAGACAAAAAATAATGTGTTATTGGATGAGAAGAATCTTTCTTGTATGGAGCGTCTTTAACCGGCATGTCTAACTTTGACAGGTATGATATCTATTTCATGTATAGGTCTGGGCACAGACCTCAGCACCACTACACAGTCTGGTGATCTGCCTCCCAAAGAGCGGGAGAGGGACCGCGGGCGTACCAAGGACCGGCGTCATCACCATCACCATCACCGTCATCACAGCTCAATGGACAAGGAGCGTTATGATCGCCATGACTACCAACACAGGCACCCCCACGACCGCCACTGGTCCCGCTCCCCTAGCGAGGGGCCTGACGGAAGAGGTCACAGACAGGTGAGCTTTGAAGTCAATTGGGTTTAATGACAGTTTGTTTAAACGATCCCATGAAGTTGCAAGTTAATGTATGCTAAACAAGAACTCCTGGATAGTTCTCACTGGTCTCTCTAACTGCAGCATTTATCATACATCAGCAGATGTTTCTTTGACAGTTGACACCTAAAAACTAAACAGTCTTGTATGATAAAACTTGACTGAAAAACATTATTTCCAAAAGCAACAGCTGCTTCCACCTCTATGGTCTAGTTGACTCTGCTTGTGTTATCTTTTGCAGCTGCAGTTTGAACTGTTCTGTAGTAGAGACAGTTTTGGTGGATGAGGAGAAATGAGTTCTCATCAGTTTCCTCCTAAGAGGACAAAAATCTTCAGTGTGCTTTTTCTGGGTCACCAATTACACATCAAACATTCATTTAATATATTCTTATTCAGATTTTTCTTAAGTAACTGAATCTTTTTAGGTTGCATTTCCTCAAAATATTATATTTTTCGTTTTTATATACTTTTAACACTGTGTGATTTTAGCAGTCTTGTATTGCTATTGCAGGGTGGATCTTATACATTTTGCCTATTGTACTGCTAAATTGGTGACATTGCATAGCAGTTGCTTTATCATCACATTAGCTTTCTAGCCTGATCAACCAGACTGGCTTACAGCATATACATTGCATACCAGCCTGAAAATGAGCCGGTAGAGAACGTTTTTTAGTTGGGACTAACAGTGTCAGCAGAGACAGCTTAGAACCAGACAGGTAAAGATGGATGTGTCTTTCTTTTTTTTTTTTTTAAGAAAAGCTCTTACGGCAGCCACTTGGGGAAATTTTAAAGTTGTTAACAGCTCTTTACAGATATAATAAAGGCAACACACTGTTGCATTGTGGGCCCGCCTCCCTCACTGGGATTGGTCCAGTCTGTTTTAGACCACTGAGTCTTGACCAATACCAGACTGACTTAAGCCCTGTGGAAGTCACTCTGGCTGACCAGTCTATTAGCTTTTGTACCATCTGCCTGTACCACCAGGGTCACACAGCAAACAAGACAAAGAATACAGCCCTTGTCGTTCAAGTGTGTATGTACATCGAATCTAATCGGAAGAAAATAAGGACATAGAATGTGGGTCCGGAGTAAAGAGGCCAACTCGGAATGCTCAATGATCAAGCGGTTGAAAAGAAAACAACAGAAACTATGTGTAACATTACATTATGTATAAAATTAGATTTGGGATGAAAAGTAAATTCCAATTGGCTGATTACTAGAGGTAGGTAAGGTTAATTGTATTCTTTGTGTAATAACAATTAGAATAGCACAGAACAGTGCTCATCTAATCATTTTTCCTTGCCTATAATTGCAGGCTGAGTCCAACTTGGTATTTTTACATGAGACAGACTTGACTTTGAAGAAATAAATTGTGATGTTTTGAAAACTTGAGATCACATGGGTGGAGCTCTGGTTACACCCAAAAGTTCACTTATGGATCTCAATCTATTTGTTCTTGTTTTTTTGTTTGTTTGTTTTTTCTTTGTCACCTTTTTCTTCATCTCTGCTATGTGACATTTTGTTTTTTGTTGTAACTTTAATTCAATTTATTTGCTTTATTCATATGCTTCAACACATTTTCAATGGTATCTATCTGTCCGTCTGTTTGCTGTTTTCTTTGCTGTGTTCTATTTTTGCCTTCTTGTTGTGGTGTGTTTTGATTTTCCTTGTTTACATTTTGCTGTAGGGCAGTAGCTCGGTAAGCGGCAGCCCAGTCCCATCCACCTCAGGGACCAGCACTCCAAGGAGAGGCCGCCGCCAGCTACCGCAGACTCCCGCTGTCCCACGTCCACATGTCACCTACTCCCCCGCTGTTAGAAAGCCTCTCTATGGCCCCCCAGGCCCAGGCCGACTTCGCTCACCCTCCCCTCGGCACTTCTCTCCACCAGATCATGACAGAGGCTACCATCAACGACCCCCGTCACGTCACGCCTCTCCGCACCATGGCGGCTCCTCGTCCAGGCACGGTTCACCGCGCTCACCTCGACATCAGTCACCACACTCGCCGCTTCACGGCTCCCCTCGGTCTCCACACCGAAACCGCTGGAGCGGTCCTCCTCCAGGGGACAGCATAGAGGGTGACGCGCCCTTCTATGAGAGAGATTATGAGTACGAGCGGCACCATGAGCCTCCAGCCTATGAGCAAAGCCTCTCTCATGGAAACCCTCATTCACATGGGGGAAATCCGCATCCACGCTCACCAAGGACTGCTCGTCATGGGCCTCCTCCGCCCCCTCACCCACATTCACGCAGGGTTCCTAATGGCTATCGCTCATCCTCACCATCTCCACAAAGGAGGGGACCACCAGTGGCACCTCACCCCCACCACCGACCTCCCCATCCCAGGGGACCCCGCAAGGGTCTCCACGAACCTTACAGTGAGACGGATGAGGATGACTGGTGCTAGCAAGAGCATTAGACACAGACAGCAGAGGAGAATAAGAACCACAACCTCCGGTGCTCTGGTATATATGTAAACTTTTAAAAATGTGATGGTAAAAGTTTTGAGAACCCCTACCTTCCACCTTTAGACTCTAAAAAGATTTAGGGGTGGGGGTAGAAGGGCAATGGTGCTGCTAGGAGCCTTTTAAACATTTTTTTCAGAAAGATGAAATGTTTGACAGAGCAGCACATGGTTATCCTAATACCATGAAAGTCCTGATAACTTAGGCAAGGTCCAGGGCATAGTTTACCTCTGCCTCTCTCAGTCTCATAACTGTTCTTCCCATAACTGGCTTACACTACTAAGGTACAGTTTAAAGGGAAAAGAGAGCTGAGGGAACAGAGATCCAAGAAGGAGCTTGAGGTTCTAAAACAATTTGATGTGATCGTTTCCAGGCCTTACAGCACTTTGCTCGGACTGGCATTAGATTTAACAGATGTGTTCAACCTCTCACTGGTCAGACTTCTCAGAAAATAAGCTTGAATGATGAGTACAATGCTTTGACTCTGCTCTAAAACAAAACATTTAAAGAAAATAATAATACAGTAGTAAAAAGCCAGGATTCCCCCACTAACCCTTACATGCCAAGCTATGCCTCCAGAAAATGAAACTTGAACAACGAAGAAGACAGCGAAACTTCACATGACAGTGAAAATTTAAAAAAGGGAGTACTTTTACTTTGTCTTTAATGATCTCTCTGTGTCCAAGGGGACAGAACTTAGGAAGTTCCGCCTATACTGCAAAACCCAGCCAATCAAGCGGCAGGCTGATATTCGATGAGTTTTATCATCTCTCTTTACTGTTATGGACTTGCCTAAAGGGGATGGAAATGCTGTGTCATCACCTCCTGTCAAGATGGCAGTGGGTGGAAAGTGGTGAGGCCCGAGGTAGGTGGCTTTCTGTCAAAGAACACCAGAGAGAAGGGCCCAGGTTACTAGAGAAGGGATCTGGTCACTATTCCAAACTTTCCCTGCGCTATTGATCGACCCAGCATACAGAGAATGAAGACCTGACAGGAATTGACATCATGAAGTTGAACATGGCGGAGGATAAGAAACAAGGGTTGGGGGGAAAAAACAAACCAATTTCTTCAGTATTTCTTCTATCAATTACTTCTCCTTGTTCTTCTTCAGACATTTGGAGCTTGGTTCTTCTGTTGCATTCGCTCAGCCTCCTTTGATCTTTTTCAAAGTCCAAAAATTGGATGGAAACTTGCATGATTGTTATAATCCATAGTAGAGAGGAAAACTAAGTGGTGTGGGTGGGAGTGGGGCCTGTGGCGGGGGGGTTATATGAAACTTAACATTTAGGTTTGAAAAGAAGTTGTCTCCTATCAGATTCTCTCTCTCTTTCTTTGTGTCTCACTGAAACCTGTCAAAAGCAAATTTTTATATATACTTTTTTTTTTTTACCTGAAACAGACTTTAACAGATTGACAGGTATTTTATCTGTCTCCGTTTTCTGTTGAAAGCTCAGTTTCTGCAACCCGTCAAGAGACAAAAAAAAAAAACTATTTTACAGGGTCCTGCTAGTGCCCTGTCTTAGGTTGTTCAAGGTAGAGAGGGAGAGGATAGAAGGAAACTTCTACCACACTTAAGTTGCTCTTGTTGATGATAGCAGAAATTAATGATGATTTTTTTTTTTATTATTATTTCAATGCAAATGAGTGACAATGATGATACCGGTGACGATTGACTATTGAGTGTTAGAACTGTTGCTGTAGACTTGCTGTCATGTTTACTGGAGCTCAGATAAGCTTTGTCCATTTAGCTTTCCCATCCCTTATGTTAATATCCCATGCTCAGTGATGTTTACCAGGTTCCTGATGCCTTTGTGCAATATATGATGGTTTTACAAACACTCACTTAGCAGTGTTGCGTGTTATAACGCACCTCTAAGTGAAGATGCATTCTCTCTCCAGAATAGTGGGGGCAGAAGTCAGGGGAATCTCTGCAACCTGTCTTGCAGTGACCCAAAGGGTCTCCTCGAGCCAACCCAAAGATCAGTAACTTGTGTTTAGAGTGAAGAAGTACAACTTGTTGAGAACGTGTAATCTAATTTTACATGGTACTCCTTCTAGGGTTGACCTCCGACTTATTGCCCCCAAATTAAGCCGTTTTTTGGCTTTATAGTTTAGCCGTAGGATTAGTTGCCAGCACTGAAAGCACAGCATTGGTAGTCCAAGGTTGGTGTCAGTCGGATGGTGTTTTTGCCACTAGAGTGCGGTTATCAGCACCCACTTTTACCCTGCCTTCACCGTGTACTGGACAGAGCTTTTTTTGGCCACATAACTGTAGTAGTCTAGTCTCCTGTCTTGCAATCAACTTTCCAGTTGTAATGAATAAAAATCTGATACTTTGTCAGGAAAACACTGATGCGCCCTGAGAGCTGCCGTACCTTTCCATTTGTCACTCCATTTTTTCACCTGCCCTCCCCCCCCCTCGACCCTTTCTGGGAAGACACACCTGCCCAGTGAAGTGAGTTTGTAGCAAATCGACATTATCTGCCCATGAAATGCTTAAGAAATCACCAACTTAGCTTTAGCTTATCTTACCTTTTTTCTCAGTTAGTTTGCTTTAACATCTGGTCATTTAGCTTTTTAAAGACAGATTCTACACCAGGGATTTAAAAACACCTTGGAATAATATATTTTATCCCGTATTGCTACGAGGATCGACAGTTACTGAATGATCAATTCTAGAATAATAGAATAGAGCATAGATTAAAAGATAGTTTATTACTTAAAGATTAAAATAGAAATATTGTAGATGTAATTATAAATGAAACATAAAACATTGAGATTCAGATATTTATTTTGCATAATAAGGCTGCTTTTTTGTCATGCAATTGCAGAAATCCAAGACCAACCACAATACACACATTTTGACTCTATGCAGACCTCATTTGCATCATCTACAGGGGGAACCGGCGGCCAAAAAGTGCTACAAAGAATATTAATTGAACAGGAATCTGCATGTAGGAGTTAACGTTGACACTGATACCCCGTTTTCACCTTGTCATCTTATGCCACACCCACAGTAAATTTTCCTTTTTATGTATAGTTGTTGCTGCCTTTTTCTGTTTGTTTGGGTTTTTTGCCCTTCCGTGGCGGATCCCTTCTCCCAGTTCAAATTTCTGCTTTCAGATGATCTGATGCCCTCCAGGCTATTGGTTCAAGCATAATGGGGTAAATTGGATTAGGATGTTGTTGTTTTTGTTAGTTCAGTGGAAGGAAAGGGGTGCTTAGTACAGAACCTTCTGAATTCACCTTACAAGAAGTTACAGCAGGTGAGGACGGTTCTCCAAAGCCCCCTACAGAGCCACAGTGCCTTCTGTATCTCAGTCACATTTATCACACAACTCCCCAGTCACAGTTGCTGTTGTCTGTCTCCTCCCCCTTGTGTAGTAGATGTGATCAAACACACTACGCCTTAAAATCAAATCTCACCGCCTCCCATGCTAGCATTTGAAACAGGGAGAGTGATGATTTTGAAACTGGGCCACGGTCAGGACAAGGTGAAGAGGCAAGGCTTGATGCACATTCAGAATGGGCAGAACTATTTAAATCTCCCATTCAGGCACTCTGTTTTGTAACAGCTTCAAAAAAACCATAAGAGACCTTCATAGTTTCAATCTTAGGCTTGGTGGATTTGACTTTTTAAGACTCAATGGCCATTGTTTCCAGATCTTGCTAGCTGGCTAGCCTCCTTGGCTTAGGCATGGCACCAATCTACAGTTGTCCTGTGTACAGTTTCAAATGCCGTAATTAGAGGTTTTCAGAGGTGCAAAGCTTCTTGCTTACTTCTCAGGTCCCTCTAGAGCTAGGTAGCTAGTTAGATTACATAGGGGAGAAACCGCTACAGAACAGGCAGCTCTCGGATTAAGTTATCGTATGGTTTTACTTGGCATGGTATCTTATTGTTGTTCTCACCCCTCTCCTTTCACCAACACATACATTAAACACTTCATGCTCTTACATTCCCATTAAAAGTCTGCAGAACGCACCAAAATAACACAACTTTCATTTTTGCTCCACTCGCTCGTCCTGAATTGTAACAGCGGATCCCAAAAGGCCGACACACAACATTACCCTTGTGTGAAAGCATGTTGTGTGTACAAGTATTTTCCTAAACCTTGTCCTGTTTGGGAAAAAAAGCAAACATCTAATGTTTTCTATGTCTTTACTTTACTGTAAAATATATTCATTTTATTGACCTCTATATAAGGGGGGATGCAACTTTTTTTCCTCAGACATCATCTGCCTTCATACCCCCCCCCACCCCCCGTGGTGTTAATATCCAAGTATTTGCTTTTTTTTTCTTTTGTTTTTTTTCTTTTTCCTCTTGGGATTTAGGAAAAACCAACAAACGCAACACCCATCTGCTCAGTCAGCTGTGAAATTGTGTCAGTGGGTTAGTTGTAAGGTAACGTGTTGACAAAAACACAAAAAGGGCTCTATTGAAAAAAAAAACAAACAAACCACACAGTGGGTATCAATGTACAGTAGTGCTGCCAAAAGTTGTGCTTACAGTATGTAGCTAAAGCCACGCTGTGGTCTCCCCTTTGTACAGCACTATATGTGTGCATGCGTGTGTGTAAAGAGGCGGTACTTTTTTTGGGGGGGTTGAAAAAAAAAAGGAACAGATGTTTGGGGTTTGTTTTGGGTGGTGGGTGGGTGATTCGGGTGGGCATGCCAGTATAAGTTTTATTTGCTGCTGATTCACAATTTCACAATGGCACTGGACCACTTTTTCAAGCTCACACTCAAACGCCCATCTTCAACTGACCCTCATCTATCCTGCTTAGAGAGGAGCAGGGCTGCTGCTGTGACAAGGAGACATTTGACTCTCTGACTGTATGTATGATGAATTATTATTTGTTCATTTGTGTTCACCATGCAGTTAATTTGGTGTTTAAATTTTTTAGAGGTTTAAACTGTTTAGTCAAGTCTACCTTACAGGCCACTTTCATGCAAACACAAACATAAAAAGACAGGCACCTCCAGCTTACATGCAGATAAAGTTAGTCATGGGTGGAAAACTCAGATTTAAATAAACCCACTTTCATTTGAATGCATTTTTAGTTTGATTTGCAGTACATTTACCCACTTGTTTACCACTATAACTAAGATACCAAACCCACATTCAGAGAACATTATGGATTGTTTTTCACAATTCCTCTTTGGTTTTACTCTCTCTCCATTCAACTTTAAATAGAACCTCATGGCATTAATAGCTCAGAACAGAAAAGTCCCATTACCTAAATTCTTTACAGTGGATCCTAGAAAATCTGTTTAAATCTTACATTTACAAAGTTGCTGCCTACCCAAAGAGTAAGCGGTACAAATAGTGCTGGAGAGGAAAAAGGTATGTATGAAATTCATATTCATATCAACTCTACTGCCACTCATAGGTACCAAATTCTATCCAGTTTTGTTTTTTTTCGTTGTTGTTTAAATCAAAGATTTTGTTGCTAAATTTACGTTTCCAAACCATAAATCCACATGAAAATATACTTTTTTATTGCTACAAAATGTAACCTGAATCTTTAGATATTTGTTTAAACATTTAAATGACATAACTAACATCTACAATTGCAAATTCTTCAGAAACAATAGAATTTTAAAGTTATTGAACTTGCAATCAGACAATTTAGAATTTAAGTACATTTTCCTTAAACACTAAATTATATTTGTTGTATTTGTATGATTTTATGTAAAATGCATTTGATGTTTTAGCCCTTATTGTGTGCATGGGTCATTTATTAGAACAAGTTCATTCATAATCATGTTTGTCTAAGTGTGTCCTCACACCATCAGCTGCAGAAGGTTACCCTCAGTGCCTTACTCTACACAGGACATGATGACTCTTTCCACTCATCATCATCACTGCATCATCTTTGTCTTTTACCCTTACTCATTCAGTTCATGGGTGAGAACTGTAAGGTTGTGTGTGTGTGTGTGTGTGTGTGTGTGTGTGTGTGTGTGTGTGTGTGTGTGTGTGTGTGAGTGTGTGTGTATATCTGTGTGGGTGGATCTGAGAACGCCTGAAAGAGTGAAATCTGGATGAGTTGGTTGAAAATCTTTTGATGTGTCTTACTCATTCTTTCACCATGTCTCATGTCACCAAATGTACATTTGGCTCTGTAATTTATGTCTATATATTCCATAAAAATTCTAAAAAACCCACCGTGTTCATCGTCATTTATTCTGTTACTTTCCTGTTATTTATTTCTTTTACTCATTCCAGCACATCATGGATGTTATACCACTTTTGAACACAAGGGTGCAGGATTAAGCTTTTTTGTTGCCTTCTCATTAGTACGGCAGAGCAGACTGGGGTAATACCTATCTGTGTAGGTGGTGTTTTATGTGATGGTCTGTCTGCTACATGGCTGTGTTTCTTAAGCTTTGTGAAGCCAAACAGGCTGTAGAACTGAAAGATGTATGTGTCTTTGTTTATCTGGATTTTCAGACTTTGGGATACAGGTTAATTGATGCATAAGACATAACGGCATCAGAAGATTCAAATTCTACGTTTTTATGATATAAACTTAACAGACAGATGTAGCAGGCATTTGTATTATTTTGCAAACTACTTTGCTCCAAATGATTGATAATACAGCTTGAAAGTGTCCCCCAATCTCTAAAACAAGTTTGGCTCCATAAACTTACGCAGATGATATTTTGATGTTTCTTACACATGGGTTAGATGTCTCCTTCTGTTGCCTCTGTATCCCTGAAGGATCCTCTATTTTTTTTTATTTTTTCTTGCTGCTTCTTCCATAAATTATCTTTTCTTTTCTATTTGTTTTCATGAGCTTAGCAGACACCAGTTGCCTCAGGGGATTTACCCTCAGCAGCCTCTCACAGTTGGAGTCAAAAATACTGCAGGCTGATGATCTGTCTAAAGAATAGATCATATCTATTAGTTTTCTTCTTGGTGAGCTATAACTGAAAAAAACACACTTTTAAAGAACATAGTCTGTAGAGAAAGCCTGCATTTATGTGGCTAAAATCCAGAATGATGCTACAGAAGAAAAAAGATGAGGTGAAGAATTTTTAGACTATATAAATATTCTTTAAAAGGTTGAACCGTTTAAGATATTAAACACATATTTATTTTTCATGTGAAATGAAAAATGTGTGCAATGGGAGAAGTCTCTGAAGCAACTGCAAAGCGTCCATCTCATAACGAAGCATACCATCCAGTGGTCGACCCAGTAGAAACCAAACCAGTGCCACGCTAGAAAAAACATACAGGATTCATTCAGCAAGTTAGGAGAAAAAAGAAAAAAATATGAGCATATATGGCAATTTAAGATAAAAGAGAAGTATTTAATTACAGATTTGCATGTGCAATGTGCATGCCACTATGTGGGGTTAACAAATCAACTTCAGGAACTAAAGAATATATTAAATTTAAAGAAAAAAGGATATATATGTAATATATATATATATATAGAGAGAGAGAGAGAGAGAGAGATGTTTTTAAGAGCAATGTGTTTCCCTTTCTTCTATTTTTAAAAACAAAAAATGTGAAAAAACTTTGCAAAAAAGATTTTAAAAAATATAATAAAAAAGTTACGACAAAAAATGGAAATGATTTTGGTGATGAAATTAAAGAATGTTTGTTTGTTATATTTGCCAGTTCTTTCACTGGGGGGAAACCACGGGGCAACAAAGTTAGATAACACTTTAAGGGGTTAAAAAAATAACAGAGGATTTGAAATTGTGGGACAATGCATACAATGCTTTTCTTTGATGAAAAACAATCCCGTTGAGAGGAAAAAGTTGCTGAAACTGAATCTGGTGATGTTATTCCCATTTATTCTGGCTATGAAGTCCCTTCTTTTTCTCCCTTTCTTTGACCATCTCTTTCTCTTCCTCAGTTTCTTTCTCTATCCTGCTGTTTCTAAGAGTGCATTTTGTAATTTAAAACTGAATTCTTCCTAAACAACCAGAATAAACCAGAGAGAATGCATTATACCCATCCTCCAGTCTGTTTTTTTGCACACAATTACACATCTGGAAGGTCGAATCATACATGATCTTATTTCATTTTATTAGTAATTAATTTAACTAATTAAGTATATTTAACAAGCTAAAATTGATATTAATTCCATATAGATAAAGTGGAAACAAATGCCGACAAAGACTTTTAAATCCCACACAAAATATTTGTTTTCCCAGGTGAACTTTTTAGTTCATACCACTATTCTACAACAAGTCTTCATTTAACTTGGTTCCAGCTGCAGCACATCATGCTGTATAAAATGATTCTAACTTGATTAAGACTTGAGAGTAAAGGAAACTTAATGGTGCATATTTCATAATTTTGTTCCCATTTTCCTTTTTAGCTGTATTCAGGCATGTTACTTATGACTTTATTTTTTATCAGAGCACCCAAAGTTCAGAAAAAACTGTAAAAAGTATAAGTAAGAAAATGAGCTCGCAGCAAAAAGTTGCTAGAAATCTAGGGCTGGTGTGTCAAACCAAACCTAGGCCTTTTTTTTCGCAGAACTCCTTGAGCGTGAATCCATCTGATTGAGATTTATTCATCTGGTTTTAAGAATTAACTCTTGTTCTCTCATCGGTTGAGGACACTTTTTTTCTGATTTATTCTACATTATTGAGCCTACGTTTGTCTGGCAGGGAATTTATCAATTTTTAAAAACACTTTAGGAATTAATAATATGCACGAAATACACAAAGTTTCCATGTAATACTTTCTATGTTGATATGTAAGATGTACAATATGCTAGACCTCTGAGATAGTCCAGGATCCGTTCTGACAGCTGATGGTCCATGCAGGCTCTTCAGAAACACTAGTCTGATGGTGCTAAGAATCACTGTGAGAATTCAATTTTTAAATACTTTATTAATCCCAAAAGGAATCAACTGCTGTAATTCTAGATTTTTTTTAAAGAGTTGTTGAATATGTTAAATACTGCAAGGAGGGATTTTCTTCAGTGGTTTGTCTTGCAGTGAATCTAGAGAAGCCTCTGACCGAAGACAGACTGATGAACAGGATGCTGTTATATGTTGGATGTTTGTATTTAATGTTTTTCCATAACGCTCTTTATTTTATGAAGGTTAAAGAGGACTTCCTGGAACAGAACCAACCTTCTTTAGCAGCTTCAAATTTCATCTGATGTTGTTACCCTAACACATGATGGCAGAAGAGATCACACTCTCCATAATGGACCTAGAACAGCAATGCTTAAGTGCATGTTTGAGAGCATCACGTTTGCCTTTTTTAAATGTATCTTTTCTCCAACACATCTATGGCTGAATTCCACCAACATGTCATTTAGCACAGTGGAGGGCTGAGCTAAATGACCACTCATTTTATTTCAGTGTGTTGGAGGATTGAGGCATCTAAAAGTAGCAGGATGGTAGCTCTGGAGGACTGGACTCTGGCACCTCTGACCAAGAACATATTATCACACATACCTTGCTTCAAACACAAAAAGAAATCGGCTTCCTCCAGAATTACTGCTCTGTTGCTTCTTGTAGAGAGCTCCATGATTGCATCTCCAGTTGAGTTTGTCTTCCAGGTGAACACAAAGATATTTATACTCCTTTACCTCTTCTCCCATGTTGGGAATTGTGTTTTTGGTGTGATTTTCACCTCAATCCAGATGAGCAGGAGTATAATGTAGCAGCCAGATAACAACTTCCTTAACTATGAGTTAGGATTCCCTACTTAGAATAATCTGTAAATGTCTATTTCTAAGTTTGAAGAAAGTCATAACCTAAGTTTTCTGGTATTTGGGAAATAGATTCACTTTTTTATTTCTCTTTGGAAAAAAATCTGGCTTTCATCATGATCTCAATTCAGGCAGCAACATCAAAAAGGTTATATCTTTTGATACAATGTCTATTAACATTTGCTTTAAATTTTATAAACAGGAACCTCAATCGTCCCAGCGGTTACTCTGCCTATTTGTAACTGCCTCTCTCAGTTATTCCCTGCCAGAATGTCTCTTTGCCTGCATAAGGATTCTCCAGTGCACTGCCAGTCTTCCTGTCTTTCTCTACTGCCCATTATTAAAAAATAAAAATCATCTCACCCATAATCAGTGATTTCAGCTCTTAAGCTGGAGATCAGTAAACTCACATATTTATCAAAAATATTTATCATTTATTTCTATATTTGTTGATGAATGTGATATTAATCTTGGCTTCATGTCAGAATCCACTCCTCAGGAGTAAGCTGGGTCTTTGGTTATGACTGTCTGGCAACTGACAATGCCTTGAATAAATGGAAACATGCTTCTCATTTCTCATTGTGCTTTAACTCTCATCTAAAAGGCTTCTTGAAGTCATATTTAATAAAGTGTGATTAATTGGGGGGGGGGAATCTTTCATTTATGGCTCTGGTTTTAATTGTTATGCCATTTGAAAGGCTGCATGCCAAATTCTTTAAAATCAGTTTCCACCTTTTTGTTATTTTTTAATATTTTTGTTTTATTTATTAGGTTTGATCAATTTTAAGATTTGTAAATGTAAATATCTTTAAAAACCGGAAAATTACTTAATTCAGTCCCCCTTTAACTGTGCATTACAGCCTTCACAGCCAACCAAACCCCCAACCCCCACTGTCTGCGTTTTGCACTACGTCACTGTTGAGAACTGTAGATGAATCCCACACACCTGCACATACATGTGCAGCCTTCTACATATCCCTACTTTGGTCTTCTGTGTTTGGCGTTTATCCCTGTTTTATTTATTTGCGCTCTCTCTTGTTTTCTTTTTTGTGTCCTGTCTTGTTTCTTGTTTTCAGTGTTTTCAGTTCAAGAATAATTGTCTTGATGCACTCTCTCTTGTTTTCTAATAACCGAATCAGTCCGTATTCCTCTTCTCTTTGTGTTATCTTGCTGACCTGTCCATTCCCCACCCACTCAAACATACCCTCTACCCACACTAAGAGCATAAAAAACTCCCAAGCATGTTCTATTTGATTTGGCTGAAAAGATAAAATTATCTGAGTCTGAAGGTCACTAAAAGCATTACCTCCATCCATTAGACTGCCTACTGAATCATTCACACTCACGTAACCCCCCTCCACACACACTCACACACACATTCAGATGTTTCATGAGCCCTATCCTTCCACAGCTAAGTCCTAAAATAGTCTCCCCCCACACATTCAGCAGCCTGTCGGCATCAGTGCTTCACTTCCTGTCTGTGCCAGCTCTGCAGCTGCCTTACACAATCACATACACTCCCACACAGACACCATCGTTATCATTTACATTCATAATCATTTTATCTTCAGTTGAAGCAAAACATCAAACCATGCATAAACAGCCTGTTCACACATAATCCACAAATATTTAAACGAACCGGGCAAAGCTAACAGCTTCCTCTTCCTCTCATGTTAAATGTCAATGACATAATTCCAGTTGAGGATTATTTCTTAGGCATGGGATATCAAAAGAGAGTAATGGTAATTAACAAAAAGTCCTTTCATTTTTTTGTTGCTGTTGTTTTTTATATGATAACATTCTTAACCAAATGATGTAATTAAAGTAAAAAGGCTTCAAAAACAGCTTTAAGTAGATGATTAAAACCTTCTAAAAGGTAAAACATATGTCTTTCTGAATATACATGACAGTATGTAGGGAAATTAATGATCAAGCATCACTCTGTTCATGTGATGTGTTCTGCAGCCAAACCATTTCTACAGACTTTTTAACATAGTGTGAATATCCCCCAGAGGTGCAACATTTTCAATTCATTTTTTTTATTCATTTTTTTTTATATAGCACCAATTCACCACACATTCTGTGGGGCAATACAGGATTATTTGGTTCAGTTTTATTTAGTTCAGTTCAATGTATTTATGGGAACATCAACAAACCAACTTGAGGATAGAATATTGATTGGTCATATATTCTTAATGTTTTTAAATCATTGTCTGTCATATGTGCTGAAGAATCTTGCTCTTACTGCAAAGGCTGCCCTTAAGGTTTTTCAGTTTAATTTATTATGGAGTAAACATATTTATAAGAGAAGCTGGCTGGTCAGTAAAGAAAAAATGCAACCCTTAGAGTTAGTAAAGAAAAATATAATTTTGTCAGTCTTAATGGACTCTGGGAATAATATAAGTAAAACCTACACAGGTGGACAAAAAAAATAAAAAACCCCTATGTTCACAGCAATAACTTGAATCCGACAAAAGTAATAATAAATAAAAATTCTATGAAAATGAACAAAAGAAAGTAAGATGTTGCTTTTCAACCTTGTGTCCATAAAATGAATTTAAAAAAATAAACTCATGAAACAGGCCTGGACAAAAATTATGGTACCTCTGGAAATGACACAAAATAAAGTGACCAAAGAGACATGTAAATCCAAGGTTTGTCCAGTAATTATGTTTTGGGGCTGCTTTGCTTCATCTGGCACATGGTTTCTTGAATCTCTGCAGGTTTCAATTAAATCTCAAGACTATCAAGAAATTCTAGAGCGTGTGCTCATTCCAAAAAGCTTGGTCTCAGTCAGAGGTCATTGATCTTAAACAGGATAATGACCCAAAACACACAGTTAAAAAATCCCAAGAATGGCTAAAATGTGGCTTTTTCTTGCCAGCTGCTACATATGACTGAAAATCTAAAACTTATGTTGTTTTATGTGTCTAAATTAATGAAGTGCTCTTTCTAAAAAAAAAAAAAAAACAACTCCTGTTATGCTCTTTCTCATGGTGTCAACATCACATATTGTGAATGTCATTGGATGAAGATGCAGTTTACAGTTTGCAGATAAGCAAGGACAGAGGAGGTTACTTTAGCAATAATGTTACACCCAATTATGTTGGCCATAAAGGCTAACACTTAAAAAATGGAACCCTGTCCAACAATTATGACCTGACTTGGTCTGTAAAGTCTTATGTCATGTTAGTCACTTCAAGCATTTGGCATATTAAAGTTTTGATTGACTCACCCAACCTGATCTGAACATTTAACTCAGGTGAAAGGCTACTCTTCCTTTGAAGATATTATGTGAAAGTAGGCTACTTCCTCAATCAAGAAATATTATGACATTATTCTTATACTATTACAACATTTTTTCACTTAATATGCCCCTTTGTTCTCATAATGTTACAAAGTTAATCTTTTAGACCTAATATTATGACATTATTGTTATAATATGATGAGTTTATTTTTGTAATAAAAAAATAAATCTCTAAATGTGGCCATAATATAACATTTTGCTGCACTGCATATTTAGACCGTAAATAGCTGTTGAGTCAATGAGTCGATGCAATCAGCTGGTTTTCCTTAGATAGAAAACTTTCAACCAATCTGACTGTGTGATGTGATTGGATTGTCTCTGTAAACAGCCTTGATGAAAAAATGTGCAGCCATTAAAAAAATTGGTTTAAGTAAAATGAAAAGAAGTTTGAAAAATAAAAAAGTGTAATTAACTGCATGGATTTAAAAATCTCTTATACAAATATCAAGTTAAAAAGTATGAGTATTGCTTGTAGGAGCAATTTTATCTGTCTAGTTTTTAAACCTAGAGAATTTGTTTATCATCTCATTTTAACACAATAAAATCTACCATTCAACTGGGATCTGAGTTGCTGCTCAGCCCAAAATCAACTGTTTTAGAAAACGTTGTTTGGAACATCATGTTATGTTTTTCTGTCTTTGTTTTGTTTTTTCTCCTCTTTCACTGTGGACCATGCTTCAGATTAAGCACAATAAATCATTAAAGGGAGGCTGAGCTTTGTTTATAAACAATCCTTGCCAAACATGACTGTAACCCCTCAGCTATTTGACATTCAAATAACTATATCGAGATCCCCTACTGGTCAATTTGAGATATGAAAGGGGAGCTGCTCATCCACGGAGATCCGGGGAGGGGATCCGGATCAAGCTCTCTATTCTTCACATTGCAGCTGTTTTCAAAGACTTACAGATGGCTGATACCCAGACTTCATCTCTTCCCTTCCTCTTTCCATCTTAGATTAACGATAAACATATTATTCGGAACTAATCCAGTAAATTCATAATCTGTCGTTTCATGGTCATGTTTCCCTTGATTAGTCTTTCATTCATTCATTTCATTTTGGGTCATTTGTAACAAGCAAAGATCAGCAGATTGATTTGCAATGATATTATTATATTATTCTTGATATTATTGGTGATTAACTCTCAAGATTCCTTTTAACTTTTTCTACCATAGACATAGGGTGCTGAAATCTGCCATTGGAGAAAGGAACCCAGCAAATGTACAAGAGCTTGAGAATATTGCAAAAGAAGTGTGGGAGAAAATGCCACCCGAGAAGTGCAAGAAGCTTATAGATGAATATAAGAAACGTTTG
>JAUZNJ010031622.1:0-67757 GCA_034780135.1 Jordanella pulchra | reverse complement strand
TTTCCTTAGATAGAAAACTTTTAACTAATCTGACTGTGTGATTTGAATGAATTGTCTTTGTGAAGTGCCTTGAGATGCTATATAAATAGCGCTATATAAATAAACTGAATTGAATTAAGTAATTCTAAAGCATGACTATGTTTTGATCTAAACCTTTTTTCTATAACTTCAGGGTTGTTGTCCTGCTATATGGTGAACCTCTGCTGCAGTCTTCAGCCTATATCTGCTTCTATCAGGATTTTTTCGATCAGGACAACCCTTTATCTAGCTTAATCCACCTTTAATCAGTTTTAACCAACATCATTGCCAATGCTAAAGTAAAGCATTCCCACAGCAGGATGCTGCAATCACAATGTGTCACAATGACAATTTCTGGTTATAATGTTTTCTATTTGAGCCAAACAATGCTGACTTAAACTAAATCTTCAACATATTTGATATTTTTCCCCACGTTTGCCATGTAGTTACTAGTGGCTTCAGTTCAAAAAGGTCAATTATATCCTTTCAATTGTTCCATCTAAGCTTTGGATGTTTGTAGTTCCTCAGTATTTACCATGAACCTCTGAGGGGCTTCCTTAGTGCTGTTCTTCTTGTTTAGTGGGTGTGCTTAGGTGGACCGCCATGGTTTTGATAGATTTATAGTTGTGTTACTCTGTCTCTGTTATTTTCAAAGCTTCGAATATTTAGTTTTAACCTAAATCTGCGTAAATATAAGACACAATTATACAATTATAATAAACATCTATTTGTTAATCATTTAAAAAACAATAATTAAATAGATTGTTTTTGGAATGTGGTAAGATGAGGAAAGAGTCAAAGTGAATGAATACTTGAGCATGACACTGTAAAAGAAAAGTCAGAAATGACATGGCAGATTTAAGTCCCTTATATTGTAGGGAAGTTTTCAGTCATCCCTCATTTAAAATACTTTTCATACAACTGATCCCGGCTTCTTTGTAGCTTAAAGTAGTTTTCATCTTCAGTTTCCAAGGGTTCTTAAATGGCTTTTCAAAATTGTTTCTATTTTCAAACTTGCAAAGCTTCTTTATGCTTTTTCAGCCCAGTCAGGGTGTGAACACAAAAACTGCACTGTTCAGTTTGTGTTTTAAAAGGTCTGAGTTAGACTGACTTTCAATCCACATTGTCATTTGAATATGTACAGCAAACTGGAGACAATTTACTTTATTGTGCTTTATAAATAAAGTTGGCATAGCATTTTATAGTACAGGACTAAATATTGGATAAAAAGTTTCCAAACAAAACAACAACTTAATGAAAATACTGATCAAAAAAAGTTAAAAAAAAAAAAATCAAAACAAAACATGGTGACTTGGTACCCTGATAAAAAAAAATTAAAGGTTGACCTAAAAATTTAGGAAGGTAAACTGTTTCTTTGATGTTTGGAAAGGACTTTTTCTTTCTTATCATCTGAGAATTTGATATCCTCAATGCTGCCTTATGGGCTGCAGACCTTCGACATAAACGTTTAATTTAAAGCGACTTTTTGAATGCAAATGTTCTTAATCATCTACTGGGAAATCAACCAGGACGAAGGCAGCCTTATTTACTCCAGCTGGACTAAACTCCCCCATAGAAGCTATTTTACTGGTGGTGCACTGTCATCTTTCCTGATGATGGATCCCCTGATGATGAAACAATTAGCTAGCAACCGTTGTGCTAACCACAAAGTTGGGTGGATGATAGATGGGATATCTGATAGACTCTGCTGGTTGGTTTGGGGGCTTTGTTCCAGATCTCTGACACTTTCTATCTTGTGATCAATGCAACCCCCACATTGTTTCCATCTAGTCCCCAGATTCCCCCCCACCAGCTGCCTCTGACCCCTCATCATAGCCCTGCCTCTGCTTGCCATGTGCTGGGAGTCAAAGGGTTCCCACCTATCGTTCATCAGAATGGAACCCCACCATCTCCTGCTCCTGTGCGCTAAATCACAATCAATCGCTTGGCAGACAGAGATGGATTGGGACGTCCACGACCCTGTACCTTCTAGGGAACCCACCCACCCTTCAAAGAGCTGCTGTCACTGACGAATAATAGAGGTGAGAACCAGGAGGAGTGTACGGGTCAAGTCTGCTGGCCCTACGAGGAAGTCACCACAAAGGAATGGGGGACATTTTTTTTCTCTTTAGTAACAATGTCTAACAGCATGTCTGAATCAAAAGAGAGAAATGGTAGCTTTGCTACCAAAGAAAATTCACAGAAGATGTTTTCATTCAAAGGTAACACAGGTGAATAATCGGGTTTGGTAAAAGCCTTCATTGATCAATGAGGAAAAGGTTTAGTTACTCCAAAGCAGGTAGTGCTTTCCTGTGGATGTTGGTGAAGGTTATTTTAGGCAATTTCCTGAAAGAAAAAATCAAGTTATAGATAAATAATCAGGTTATTCTGTTTTACTGACTTTATCTTTGAAGCAAACTTGTACAAAATTCATTTTTCTTTAAGCATGTCGATATTTTCTTTCATTTTTCAACAGATATATGGTTTTAAAAAAACACATTTTTATTCAAACTAAAGAGTGATTAAAGCTCTTTATCTAACAAACTATAAGAAGTACTACTGACAGCTATAATATTAATCTATTCATTTTTATATTTCTTTTTTCTATAAATTTAGCACCTGTTTAGCAGTCATCAACAGTGATCTATGGTATCTTTGGAGGCTATTGAAAGTAATTTTGAAAGCAGTTAGATTAATCTCTAATCGACCTCTAATTATTAAACCAGCAGGCTTTTAATGAGTCCAACTCTGCAGCAAGTCGTTTAAATGTGCTATTGAAGAAGATGTGTTCTCTGATGATCAATTACTCAACAACTGCTAAGGTTTGTTATTGTTGTATTTGAGCTAATTTTGAGTTATTTCACTCACAAAACAGAATATCTGTATAATTACCAAAGCTGCTAATTGTTAGATATCAACCACCTAACCCTCTTTACCTTGGTTAGAGAACTGAACATAAGCTATAAACAAAATATTGTTCAAATTTAGATTTTGAATGCAAAAACATGATGAAGTGACACAAGTAGAGCTGTTACCTTGCAGGAAGAAAATCCAGGGTTTCAATCCGTCTGTTCCTGCAGGAACTTTCAACGTTCTCTTGGTGGATATGCAGGTTTCCTGTCGGAACATCGTACCGCAGTCTAAAAACATTATAGTGCAAAAAGATTTAAGTTATTTCGTGGCTGGCTACATGTCAAAGTGGCAGCCATCCTCTCACCCAATGATCGCTGGGGATTGGCAATGAATGGATGGATGGATGGATGGATGGATGGATGGATGGATGGATGGATGGATGGATGGATGGATGGATGGATGGATGGATATTTTAGTGAATTATGTATTCTATCTGTCATCTGTTATTATGTATTTATATAATTATCTAAATATGATATATGTCAGTGTGTCAGAAACTTAGAATATTTCTAACAATGAAAAGGATAGTTCTGTAGAGACAGGTTCCAGTCATGATAAGGGTCTGTACAATCATGGATACCTCTATGACAGCATTTTCAAAAAACATAAGTCATGTCTAAAAAAGCCGACTTTACACAAAGTAAGATATCTAAGCATTTAAAAGTGGAAAATTGAGTGGAAGAAGAATATGTTGTAGAAAAGGTGTAGAGTTAACCACAGGCTTTAGAGGATTGTAAAGCAAACTGAGAGTTTTGATTGAGTGCTATGAGAGCCTCTCCACAACCAGACTGCATCTGTAGTCCTGAGCTAAAGGTAACATTAGCAATCTATTAACTGGCAAAGGAGAAAAGGACTGAACTGTTGCACAGTGTTACAATATAACCTCTTAAGATTAAGGCAGTTTTTACATATTAGAAATCAACATCCTGATATGATGGAAGAGAGGAGAGACGCAGAACCTTTTGGTCTCATGAGACATTTTTTATTTTCTAAGGAACAAAACGATTATGACTGTGGTCATTAATCATTAACAGCGAGAACAGAAGTATATTACAATGTTTTTTCACAAACTTCCACTTCTTGAGATGTTTTACTAAAACAAAATACAGTCTAATCTATTGAGATGCTCCTTCAGTTAAGTAATGATAAACATCCAAATAAGGATAAAATTAAAATGTACATTTAACCAGTAAAATTCTCCCTTTTTATTTAACGGCTCTTAATTCTGTTACAATTCTAATCTAACTTGAACCCAGAAAAAAAGAGAAAACCCCATTTGAACTAAGATACAAACACTGCCTTTATATCTTTTTTCGCATATTGTATCTGTCTTCTGTGATCTATCACAGAGCTCTTTTCTGCTCTTTCAGAATAATACAATCTTGACATTGTTCTGCAGATCATTGTACCCATTTGAAGAGTTACAGCTTGGTGCCTCCTGATTTACTTCACAACAGGCCGAGTGATTGCATCATTCACATAAGCACTGACAACAAATATCATTCAGACATGCAAAAGTCTCCACAATGCCATAACACCATGATTGGAAGCGAAAGATCCCATTTGGTATTCACCGCCAGCCTCAAGGAGGATCATTCACATGTAGATGTGTCCTTCTGGAAGTGCCTCGGATATACAATTTCCATTTAGATAAGGTTTATACACAAATAAAGAAAGGACATTGGGTTCTTCATTTGATTAACTAATCATAGTCTTTGTAATTCCACTCTGGGACCTTTAAGGGCAGTGCAGGGCCACGTATCCTGATTAACCAACGAATGATTGCTGCAGTTACTATGGCACAAATCAGTTCAAGTAACTCAGCTCCGAAGATGACACAGTGGCAATGATTAAATAGGTGATAAGGCAGAGAAAGTTTCTGTCTGCTTAATCCCTTTTCCCACTGTTTAAACTGAGGGCCAGAGAGTAGTCCCAGTTCTACAATAACTGGACACCACAAGAACTGGAGTGGGAGGTGATTAGGGCCTTTTCAAAGCTCCCGGGAGTGTGGAGTCAGGTTGGTGGTGATTAGCCTGAACTTAAAGATGCATTGTGTCCTTATTGGCTTTTGCTGGACAGGGGAATTCATTATCCGATTCTTAAACTGAGAGGAAGAAATACATCCTTGGGGCTCTGGGCAGACGAGGAAAGGAATAATTTACGATTGAGGCACCAGCAAGGAGGAAGCTGCATGTTCAAAAACCAACAAAAACACTCCTCAAAGTGCTTTAACCCTCTTCCCACTTCTCTGCCAGCCCTCTTGCAGTGGTGCCCGTGTGTCGTCTGAAGGCTGTATAGAAACTCTACAGCTCCTCTCTATGACTGATCTCTTTTGATAGGCCTCATTATGCAAACTGCTCCCAACTCCCGCCGCATAATTAGTGCTTAATTAATTTGAGTGAAATCTTTCATCTGTCTGTGTCCGGCCAGCTCCTTCCTTCCATTTACAACATGATATTAATTTCAGAGGGGGGGAGGAGTGGTAGCTCAGCGTATGAAAAGGCTGATATAATTAATCAAGTACTGTATCTCTTCCCTTCATTTTTTTCAGGAATAATAATAAGTGTGATGAGCTGAGTCTGATTAACCCTATTATGCTCCCTAATTAGGGTGATCATTTAATAATCAAGGAAGCAGCACAATTATAAGAGAATGCAAATCATGCCATCTAATGAAGGAGTCTGCCAATTTTGGGGAATTCTTTGTTTGGAAAATGTAGCAAAATGTACGTGTTGTTGTTGTACTTAAAAAGTCCAAGTCATTGTGTATTTTTTCTTTATGGCTAAGAAGTTCGACAAATAAGAGAAAGAAATTATCTATTGTCATCAATTATCTAAAAACTAAAGAAAAATTTTATTGTAATCAACAATCCTGGTTTCAAATCAAGATTTTAGACTACATGTAGTTTAGTAGACCCTCTGTTATGAATCCAGTTAATATCCTAAAAATAAAACTCTGTTTGCAGAGGAGGGGTGGGAGAGATCATGGTTAGTTTTGTAAAATCATTTTAACTAGATGTGTGTAATACATACAAAAATCTAACAAAATCAGGTAAAAGAGTGATTATTTTCAAATGCAATCCTCTGTGAACTATTTTAACCTTTTAACTTTTTCCCACGTCGTCATATTCTCTTTGTAGACTTCCATTTATTTTATATATCCCATCTCAAAATGACCTGATTGTCTATCTACCTGTCCCCTGACTGGGATCAAGTCAAAGACAAAGCTTGAATATTGTTTGCATCAGGAAGGGCACCCAGAGTAAAAGCTTTGCCAAGTGTGTGAGCAAGTTGTTATGACATGCTGTGGTAACTCTCAAATACTGGAGCAGAAGAAAGGATACAAATAAACCCAGACTGTATGCATAAACTGATCGACTGGCTGGGAGTTTATTTATCAGAGAAGCAGCCAGAAGGAGCTGCAAGGAGATTTTGGAAGAAGTCTGGAGTGGAGGTTTACCTGCTGAACTTTAGCAATTTTCAGATTATTTAGAGTAACCATGTAAAAAGAGAAATGTATCAAGAAGGTAAAAGGCACTACTTATGGCTGGCTTTTCACTCTTTTTGTTCTCTTTTAATTCTTTCCATAATGTGCTTTATACTAAGACCATTTAAAGTCAAAATCTGATGCTTAACTTGTTTTTGTTTACAAACTCCAAACATTTTTAATAAATATTATCTGTTATATCTATGAGCAATCGCTTTTCTGTCTTATTAGACAACTTACAAATAGTTCATTGAAAGGATTCATATAAGAAAATAAATAGGCATGCAGTGTGCAAATAAAAAAACTGATGCATTTATATTGGTGAAGATTTTAATTAATCTTTTTAAATTTGGACATATTCATTCAGGGGATTAAATATTATATAAACGAAATATGATCATTTAGGCATGAAAAAAAAAAACAACTCTGGAAAAACTACCAAGATAAGCTAAGAAAAACTTCAGCACCATGGAGAGCAGCCTGGCTACATAAATGCATTTTGGGGCTTTGTTTAACATATAACTTCATGAATAATTCAAGAGGGGATAGTCATGAATTCAACAGAGGTTTTCACATGAGCCTAATGCATCTTTAGATGAACGGATACTAGTCAACAGATAAAGGATAAGGCCCATTAGGTCTGCCAGAGTCCATCTTTCATGCTCCTCAATGATCCAGCTGCTGTCCACACTTTCATCACGATAATGGCAACCTCATATATGGAGCCAATGAGCAATGAGCTTGATTTCATTTCTCTTACAAGCCACAGAGAAACAGAAGATGGACCTTCCTTTTTGTTGTTTACTTGTGTGAGAAGTGTATTGGCTACTAAGCAAATGCCTGTCAGTGAGATCCTTTATATGCAGGCTGCTCTTGATCCAGTGTGCATGCCTCCTCCATGTCTTTGTATCTGGGAGGTGTGTAGTGTGTGTGTCTACATGAATGTACCTCAATTTGCTCCTCTTTACCCCCATAGTGCAGCTGTGCCTCGGAGAACTCTTGTGAAGTAATTGAATGAGCCGAGGCCGGGTGGGGAAAGGAGGAGGATGAAGGGAGGGGGACCTGTGGCAGTGAATGCGGTGCCCGCTGGCCTTATTATCTGTAATACGGCGGCCGCTCTGCCTGTGCTTTCTCATCCACTCATGAATACAGAAATGAATGTGATGGACGTCAGAGGTGAGCGTGGCAGGGGGAGACGGGCCAGAGCCTGTTTTAATCAGCTCCCAGATAGAACAATCACTTTATCCACCTCCACAGCTCAGAGGTGAATTAGCGTTTAACATTCCAGGGCATGCCTTCTGACAGGGGACTCCACCCCAAACAACCAATGGACTGCAGCGATTACTGAGAGACACTCTGCTGTTTCTGATGAGGAAATTAGGGCTAAACATGCCCCTGGGACTCAAGAGACTGATATGTCCGATCTGCAGGAAGATCTGTTTTTTTCCTTCTTTTCTTTAAAACAAGATGTTCTTTAGAATAAAGGATAATCTGTTGCCCCTTTGAAGACTTTTGCTCGCATGGTACCCTTACACATTGTTCTTTTAGTCTTAGAAAAGCACTCCAGTTTATATTTAAGACTTTGTTCATTTTTTAAAAGGCGGCCTTACAAAAAGCTGCACAGTACTGTTTCAGAAATACCCTTTAAAAAGAGAGAAAAAAAAAAACATATGTCCTTGTCTACAGAGAGTGATCTGCATAATTGTCAAAAGTACAAATGACATCAGGGACATTCCCAGTCAAGTGAAGTCCATGTGGTCCATTAGCCTTAAGCTCTGAGGTGTAGCACTTTGTAGAGCTTTTCACAGCAACCGGGTCTCATGGGCAACCTTCTAAAGTACACTTTAAAGTCTAGACAGTGACCTCTGTGTTTCTCTGATGGCCAAACAGACAATTTTCCCATTGATCTTTGGTGCTGCAGCTCTTCTCTAACTACCTCCAGTCAACCTTTCACCACGACTGACTTTACTTTTATTTACAGCTGGACTGTGTTTTATTACTTTTAAATCCTTAAGTTTACCCACAGATAGCTTTAAGGGCCTCAGAAGATGAAATATGTAGCAGAGAAAAAGTGTAATCTAAAATTCTGGTTAAATAATGTGCTGCAAAGATTAACAGAGGATGAAATCGGAGGTCCTCCATTGTAGAGGTTCAAGAAAAAGATAAGCAGGAATCTGTTTTATGTCATGAAGTAAAATCAATATTCATTATTATTTTACAAATCATTAATAGAAGATGCAAATTTTAATTTTCTTTTCATTCAGAATACAGAACCAAAGGAAATATGTGTAAAGAGAGCCTTTTAAATGGCTGTTAGAAATGTCAGTGTGCTTAAATATATATTTTAAAAGAAAAGCCGCAAACATAGGGAAAAATAAGAAAAGGGTTTGAAATTGACCATCCATCCATCTTCTCCTGCTTCATCCATCAGGGTCGCAGTTGGACCAGTACCTATCTCCGGCAGACTGCAGGCATAAGGCGGGGTACACCCAGGACAGGACGGCAGTCTGTTGCAGGGCAACACTTAGACATACAAAGACATACAAACACGCACATACACACTCACACCTAGGGACAATTGAGGGATGCCAATTTACCTAACAGTCATGTTTTTGGACTGTGGGAGGAAGCCGGAGTACCCGGAGAGAACCCACGCATGCATGGGGAGAACATGCAAACTCCATGCAGAAAGACCCCAGGCCAGAACCAAACCCAGAACCTTCTTGCTGCAAGCCAACAGAGCTAACCACTGCTACACCATACAGTGCCTCTGAAATTGACCAATTCTATGAAATTATTAAAAGTACATTAAGTATTAAGATAATTTATAGTGTGGTGCGGGAGTAAATAAATGTTAATTATTTTGTTTCAACCCAAATGTATTTAGTTTGAAATTTTGCATATTAGACCAAACGAAGCAGCACATATGGTGAAATGTATGTCTTTCTGTATTTTTAACAAATAAAAATAAAAACTATGACTTTTTTATTTGTTTAATCTCTCTTAAAACATGATTACAAGCTCAATTTGCTTTGATTTCAAGGACAAATCTTTTGGATTGCTTTACTATTCAAGTGAAGAGACGGAAACTTTTGCTAATTCATCCAGTTAACTTTTACCATCTTCCCCACTAGCATCATGCTGACACTTCAATGTTTTTGTCAAGTATAAGTATGGTGCTTTCTACCTGTGGAGCTGTGGATGTCTGCAGCTTCTCCTATGTCACCAGAGACTCATTGACCGATTCAATTCATTATTCAGTTCATCAGGGTTTTTTGTTGGCAAAGTCTTGGTAAGTTTTCCATTGAGCCATATTGTTTATATTTTAATGTGATACACTGAATCATTTCGGATGTTTAAAGCTTGGAGTACACTACTGTGCTTCAAAAGACTTTAGTCTCTTCAAAAAAGGCATGAAACACTTTCACTATTTTTGAAGGGAAACTTTGAAAACCATGCATTATTTTCCTTCAACTTAACAACAACAATCTGGTTTATGTTGATTAATAATAGCAAAATTCCAATAAAAGTTTTTTAAAAAGTTCTTGGTTTTAACTTCACAGTATGTCCAGTGGGTTTGAATACTTTTGCAAAGCTTTGTAAAAGAACATGTAATTTAGGAAAAAACGTAAAGTTAAAATAAATATATATCTTTTGATCAAAGCTAAAGAACCGAAATTGGTTTTGTCTCCATAATTGTATTAGAGCAGTTGGAGGTGTTGTCCATAGGTACAACAAGACAAATTTTGTTTTCAAACTGTACTCAAAAGCCAATCAGTTCTTTAAATGGTCACTTTTGTTCTACACATTTATTGTTTCTCCTAGATGATTCTCTTCTCCATTTTTTAGGGGAACAAAAGCCAAAGCTGAGGCTGTGCTGCGTCCAATGCCAGCGTGATTAAATCTGGATCCCTCACAGGCTCTCTCCATGGTGCTGAAAAAGCCCTATATCAGATTACGTGCTGCAAGAATAGGGCCTTAGATAATCCATTACAATAATTGATTGACGGAGCATTGAAAGTGGTCCTGTAGTGAGCACCAATTACAGTCATGTCCTGTTGCACTTTTTCATTTGTCCCAGTTTGGCACAGCACATGGAGGCAATCATTCATGTGGGAAGTAGAGGGTGCTTTAATAAGAGCAGACATCCCTGCTGCACTGAAAGTTAATGTTTAACAGAAACAGCAGCACAGAACTTGTGTAAATGCTGCTGGTGAAAACCTCAGCCACTGGAGATAACTGTTGTCCCCAGGATTAATTCTTCCTCCTGTAGGTGGTGCAATGAAATAACTTCTGAGCTTTAACATTTCTGTATGTCCAAGTATCAAACCAATGCAGTTTAAGTCTCCATTTAAATTTGCATAGGGAGTTAAAAGTGCTGCTTTGGTGTTTAAAAATGCATGTTTTTTTCAATTAGTACTTAGTTCAAGAATGTAGTTTATCATTCAAAACTAGAATCCATTTCCTGCTGCAATGCAAATAAATATACCTTTATTTCCAAAGAATAATCTTATTTTCTTCTCTAAACCAGATTCATGTTTTTCAGTTGTTGTTGGTTTTTCTTTTTCTTTTTAGAAGTGGTTTAGACACAAAAAAAATCCAACAATTTGGAGCATATTCTAGACATTTCTTTGTTCAAAGTAATGTCTCCAACCAGGTCTCATGTAACCCCCCCTTGATATTTTAGGTTGGCTTCCCAGTTCTCTCTGTGCTCTGATAAGCTTTTTTGCTTCAAAACTTTTTTCTTTCACTTAACTTTGAATTAATATGCCTGCTCTATGAACAAGAAAGCTTCCTTAGCGGTGACCTTTTGCAGCTTACCCTCCTTGTGGGGGCTGTCATTAAGTATTTGGTAAACAAATATAACTCAGCAGTTTTCGTCATGTAGGCTACAGTATGACATTTCTCTATTAAAACACCAGCTTTAAACGTTCTTTTAATTAGAATTTTAATTCTAAAGATAAAGATAAAACTCTTAAAATACACCACTCCTGTTTTTGTTTTCACGGATAAGTTTGACTTTTTGAATCGAATTACTAAGATACCATTTTTTTTAGCAATAATTCATTGAAATGCATCAACACTCATTCAAATAACCGAAAAATTAAAAGTTCGAATAAAACAAGATAATGATAATAATAATAAAAACAACAATATTAAAGTAAGTGAAGAGGTTTTGGAGGATATGGCCGAGTCTGCAGAGAAAACAAACGGCTGCAGCTGTATGCTAATTAGGCGCCTATGCTTCCCGTCCGCGCGGGGCAGCACGCGCCACTGAGCAAACACGCGCACGCGAGGCCGACAACACAGGCCCACGCGCCCCACAGAAATTATCGAGGGAAAGAGGAACTCGTTAAAATGCCATCAAAGCTTGTAGTCCCAACAAACCAAGACTAATAGACGCGCAGAGAAGAAGAATCGGAGGAGAGAAGTCAAAGAACGTGTCACTAAATATTTAGGTTGTATTTTTGAAGGTATATGTGCTAAACATAGCAAAAACGAATTCTTTAAAAGCCCTTTATTAAATTGTTAATATATTTAAACCTTAAAGAATAGATTGTTTGTTTCATTAAGTTAATACATAATAAACTTTATTCACCGTATTTCCAAAGTTACATGTGCTAGTTTTCATTTTTGAATACAATTCTTTAGCCAGTCTAAGGTTAAATGTAAAATTTCACTCTAACATAACGGTGTGTTTTCAAGCAGGTGAGAGACGGATCCAGGACACAGAGGCCCATTGAAAGGAGGCTGCAGGCCTGCGGCTCAGCTTCGATTGTGTAATTATTTGACTTGGTCATACTGCAGCTTTATGCAAATGAGGGAAACAATGAACGACGATGGAGATTAATTCCTCCCTGGTTTACGCACTGAAAGAGGGGGAAAGAATGCGCTCTGTGCCAAGTGGCGCACTGTCACTTATATGCCGGCTTTATCAGGCAGTAGAAACTCAGGCAAATGTACAAAATGTGAGGAAAACAAAGAAAGTCTATGAAGTGGAAGTCATTTTAAAAAAGAATGCTTGAAATACATCACGTTTGAAAACTTTTTTGACCTACAGTTTTTCAAAGCTAGAGTAAAAACTTTGTAACATACTGAAAGCAAAACATATATCTGCAACAAGCAGATGTAAGATCCGCTCTAAATATCTGTTCATAATGTCCCATCAGAAGCCTCTGCTGCCGCTCTGCTCTTTGTGTGCAGCGCTGATTCCGCCCAGCACGCGTCTTGCTGTGGTCCAGATTGGCTGCGAGTCCTTTTTCACAGTTAAGGGGTCAATTTCCCTTTGAAACTATGCAAAAAAATAATATATCCACGCACACGCAGACGTGGCTATTGTGCGCAAAGACCAGAGGGCTTATTACTTATGTATGCAGCGAGATGTCTGATTTATGTGTCGAGTTAAACTACCGAGGCACACGCGTGTCCTCAAAATAAAGAAATACTAAACCTTTGTTCATGATATAAAATAAAATAAAACCAAATGAAAGCTGTTACATTCGGCTGTGGGCAAGTATCCTGCGTAAAGGTGCGTAAAGATGGAGCAAAACTATACAGCTTTCAAACATACTTTTTTTCACCAACACTATTGAGGATTTGAGAAGAAAAAGGCATTTAAACATTTTTCTCTTAATTCCAAATCGTGATGATTTTAGCAATGATGGACATTTCCCTTTGGCGTCTCAGAGGCCCCCCAGAGGAGAGCCACAAAGCAACGGCACGTGTGCATTTGTGTAGGGGCCCATCAGACCGTAAAAAGAGGAGGGTCCCGGCGTGTGCCTCGGCCGGGGAGGGGGTGGTGGTGCGCGCAGCATTAATGTAATAAACCGCCAGTACATCTGCTGAGCTATCTGCACATCCTCCAACGAAATCCACCGAACCCAGGCTTAGAGCCCTCCCACAATAAAATCCACTGGGATCTTGGTGTCATCCTATTGGTCGGGGATGCTGCAACAGGGGGGGGCGAGAACAATAGCATCATTCCGGCATAAAAAGAGTGGAGCTATGCCTTGGAGACGAAAACATTTCAGCAACAGAGGGATCGATAAAGAAGAGAGAAAGGGGTCCCTTAAAATTCTGGTGTTGCCATATTTTTTAACCAATCTGGATCCGCCAGACTTCAGCCACATATCCGAAGTGCCTTTCCGCTGTTACTCGCCAAGATGCCCAAAGGATTCCTGGTGAAAAGGAACAAGAAATCCGCACATGTTTCCTACAGGACTCGAACTGATGAGGATGATCTCCAGGAGCTACACACCCCAGCTGCCTTGCCTAGTTACAGGGACCCATCCCCGCCGATGTCCGTGGCGTCCAGCCCCGACCGCGCCTCAGTTTCACCAGATTTCGTTGCAGCCGACGCGCTCGTGCCAAGACTGGAAAAGCCGGAGCAGTTCGGCAATCCAGAAACGGTGTGCCAAGCCATCTACAGCCCCACCCGACCCATCAGCAAGGAGCACGAGAGGGGATATTTTGAGCGAAGTTTTAACCTCGGCTCGCCTGTTTCTGCAGAGTCATTCCCCGCAGCCGCATCTCTCTCTGGCCTGGACCACCTCATGTACGCTCCGGTAGATCTGAAAATCGGCACCAGCAACAGCAGCCGCGGTGGCGCAGCCATCACTACCACCGCCACTACCAGCAGCACCAGCAGCAACAGCCTATCAGTACCAAACAACCGGGTCGCAACCAAACGACCCGCCACAGAGGGAGCAGAGCGCAAACCTAAAGCCGCCTCAAAAAAACCCAAAGCCATCAGAAAGCTTAACTTTGAAGACGAGGTGACCACGTCCCCGGTGCTCGGGCTGAAAATCAAAGAGGGGCCGGTGGAGATGAAACCGAGAGCGCAGTCCTCCGGGGGAACCAAACCTTTAGGAGAGTTTGTGTGCCAGCTGTGCAAAGAGGCGTACGCGGATCCATTCTCCCTGGCACAGCACAAATGCTCCCGTATAGTCAGGGTCGAGTACCGGTGTCCCGAATGTGACAAAATGTTCAGTTGCCCCGCTAACCTCGCATCTCACCGCCGCTGGCACAAACCGAGGACCAACACCGGCGCGCCAGCGGTGGCGCCCGCGCAGGGTGTCAAACCAGAATTGGCCAAAATGCAGCCGCTGGGCGTCAAATCAGTCTCTGAAGAAGCCAAAGACATAAGTGACAGAGACACCCCGAGTCCCGGGTGTTCTGAATCGGGTTCAGAAGACGGCTCATACGACTGCCAGTTCTGCGGGAAAAGGTTCAAGCGGCAGGCGTACCTAAGAAAACACATCATGGCTCACCAGGCCCTGCAGAAGAAGGTGCTGGAGGAGCATGGGTTTCAAACCAGCGAGCGAGCAGCGCCCGAGCAGCCTCCGGTGTCCGCCCCCTCCTCCGCCTCCTCTTCCTCAGCATCATCAGAGGAAGCCTCAAACCAAAGCCCCCTGAATCTGAGCCCGGTGGACTGCCTGCTGTGCCCGGTGTGCGGAGAGAGTTTTACCAGCAGGGCCGGCCAGGAGAGACACCTGCGCCTCATGCACTCCTCCCAGATCTACCCGTGCAAGTACTGCCCCGCCACCCTGTACAGCTCACCGGGTCTCACCAGGCACATAAACAAATGCCACCCCTCGGAGAATAGGCAGGTGATCCTGCTGCAAATGCCGGTGCGCCCCGCCTGCTGAAGACAACGCAGAACTTGTGCCTTTGATTGGGGAAATGAAAAAAAAAAAATCAAAAAGTGGCTTTAGGTTAAAAAAAAAAAAAAGCCGACTGCCATAACTTTAGACCAATGAAAGGCAGGGCTGTTTGATGTTTAAGTGGTGTCCTTTTCATGCCAATCAGTGACTTTTGAATGCTTGTCTCTATATTTGAACTACATATAGGCCTATTTTGAAATTTTATTTCTCAAATTAGTTTATCAAGAGGGTGAAAACGAATACAAAGCGTTAGTTTGACTGTTAAAGGGTATTTTTCTAGCACAGAACATGCTCAATGATAGCTTCTAGACCTAAGAAATGTCTTAAAGAAATCTCAGAAATCTTTCTTCTCCCCATCAAAGTGTCTTGAATTCACCGACCGTGATTGCTCTACCACTGTAGCTTTACGCCTGTTTGTGAAGGACAGAACTTTATCAACTTTGTCTTGGTGGAAAAAAAGGTGTGACTGAGAATTTTCCCTGTTTAGTAGAACCACAAATGCCTTTAGTAAACAGAAAAGCCTAGTTTTAAATAGCCTGCATACACATCCAAATCCTGCTGTAAAACTGCCTTAAAAAGTCAACATAGATTGTTTTAATTTTGATTGCTGGCACATATTTTATTCCTATTATCATTATTATTGAAGATTGTTGCAATATTTTTCCATCATATTTATTTATTTATTCTAATTATTTTATGTAAGTTATTGTTGTGATTTTTTTTCTCTTGTGAATTGTTCTGGCAGTTTACATGTCGTATAGCCAAATGTCTTTTAATTTTTGTTTTTAATTTATTAGTTGTGATAATTGTCGTGGGTCGGGTTTTAATCAACAAATCTTCACAGCTCTTGTGTTAAAAAAATAATAAAAGAAAAACGTAAAGCTCTTACCTTAGATGCAATCTTTTTTAAGGACAAGTTATTTTTCTTAAATGTTGGCTTTTATAGCGCTTTGATTGTATGTGTATATCGTTTGGTGTCTATCGAAATAAAAATATTTTCAAAAAGACACACGGGTCTGGAGCGCTTGAACTTTTTCCACTTAAATTACTTCCCTTAAGAAGAAAACCGTGAAGTAGGATTTAATGCGTCTATTCAATCTCATTTTTTGTTGCGTTTTCATATTTTTTCTCCCTCATTAAAACATCAAAGCTTAACAATCCAATAAAAAAAGAAAACGAACGAGAAAATCTCAGTTCTAACTTCTAAATGTTGCATAAACATTTTTTTTTATTGATGAATTTATCATTAGACTATTGAAGAAGGAGCAGGTACACTTATTAAACTTTTGCGCTATATCTTTACAACTCTCAAGTAACTCGACTTTACAATCCCACATTTATACCTATTTTTTTTTACCAGTTAAGAACATGTTAAGTTCTAAAAGTTTGAAACTTTGGAAAACATTGGAGTTTAATTTGCAGCACCATCTGCCATTGGGATTCTCTTCTTGTGAATTACTAACGTCGGATCCAGTCCTCCGTTTATCAGAGCGATTTTCCGTAAATCATCGCTGCAAAGACTCAAGAGAGGAGAGAAGCACTTAGAGCCTTATCATAAATCCCCTGCTGCCTTTAATACCATGTCAGGACATGACAGCGGGACAAAGGAGGTGGTGGATCAGAGCTCACCTCTGGAGCAGTAAAACATCTGTCTGTTTCATTGTGAAAAAAAATTTTTTGTTTTTTTTCTGGGTTGCAAGATGATTAAGGAATCATCATTTCCAACGACTTTGGATCTGACCAGCAGGACCAGTAAAGCTCAAAGTAAGATGAGGAAATTCAAACAGGTCAGAGATGCAGTGAGAAGAGTGTTAAATATTTTAAAGTAGCCTCGGAGTGTCAAACAAAATAAAAACCAGCATAGATTTTCTTTCAGACTTTTAAAACGTCCCTGCCCTCCACCCTCTTGGCTGTTTTTCAGATTTTGTCACGTTACAACCAGATCCTTTTAGCGGGAGTTTGGATGACAACAAAGTAGCATCTAAATGTAAGGGGGAGGAAAATACTAGAGATATGATCTGAAAAGTGTGGTATGCATTTGTATTCACCCTCCTGTTGAGTCAGTACTTTACACAACAACACGCAGCTGCAAATATGGTAAGTCTTTTTGTTTAGGACAGACAGAGTTAGATTTTGTGCAAATTCTTTATATAAAACAGCCCAAGATTAATCAGATTGGATGGAGATGATCTATTTTTTAAATCATACATCAGGACCTTAAAGACCTCCCAACACCTGAAAATGTAAATAAAAAGTTCAACATTGATCTCAGCTGACCAGAGCTTTCTTCCATGTTTGCTGTTTTTCTAAATGACTTGGGAGTTACTGTGGCTTTCTGGGTGCCACTTTTCCACAAAAGCCATGCAGAGTGGGTGAATGTAGATATCTGCAGAGTAAGCAGATGCCTAATGACTGCTCCTCTGAATATTGCCCTGGGAGTAAATATGGGAAAGTCTGCAGACCAACTGCATTTTGGGTGATATATTGAACCGAGCTCTGTGGGGTACAAATATTTAGATATTATTTCATAAGCAAACCCCCTTTAAAGATCACCAACGTCAGCTGTGCTCCTTGGTCTTTATGAAGCCTTTCACCAATATTCTCTAACATACCTACATTACATGAGGTTAAATCACACACTGTTGGGCATTTATCAATCACAGTGAGTAATTCTAGCAGTAATTAGTTGCAATGGATTTTTAAGCGTTTTAAAAGAGAATAATTATAAAATTAAGAGCCTACTTTACAGAACTCTTAATTAGAAAAGGTGGGTTAAATTCCATTTTCTTGCATTTCAACAGATACATCATCTTTTGCAAATACCAACCGCAACCTGTGAGGTTTGTGGGTTTTTAAGTGGCAAACTGTAGAACAAAGATTTTTTTTCAAAGTGGTTTACAAAATAAGTACATAAATGCACAATTAGAATAAATGCTACAAATCAATAACATATTTAACTGAATATTATAAATTATAAAGACTTTTGCCACACACCTCATCAACTGAAGATAAAATACTTTCACTCCAACTTAAAATCCTCCCCCCCCCCAGATTCATTTTGTTTTATTAATATTCTGCACTTTTTCAAAGAAAAAAAAAATAATAAAAAAGCATCCATCTGCCTAAACAACACAGAGGGATATGAAATGTGAAAATGGATCCTAAAAACATGAAATAATACAATATGGAATCACAGTGTCAGCCTGCTCTGTTGTAACATATCTAGTCAATGACTGAAGAAGACAGCGCTGAGCCTGGTGAAAATTAGGTAACATTAGGATTATTTCTCACACACACAGTTTCAGGGCTCCAATTATGGTCAAGTGCTTTTTCTTGTGCCTTTATGTGGCCCAGGAGAGGTAGGGGGACCTGTAGGTGCTGCAGCGGCTGCACCTGTACCTCCTGGTGAGGTTCCATTACGCAGGCCTCCTCTAAGTAGGTCTGAGCAGCAGGGGAGACAGATGGGAGGAGGGTCAGGTTACCCCTGATGCTGCTGGCACAGCCGGGCTGGGGTCAGAGAGCCCACAGAGACAGCAGCATCACCGATTAAAACCCACACTGAGAAAGTTTAAATCAGCACGTCGCACAAAACAAATTCGACATAAAATGCAGAACAAAAACTAGAATTTCAAAAATGATTTAATGAAATGCTTCAGTTTTCACCATTGTAGTGAAGACAGCAGGACTTCGGTCATTAAAAACAGTTTGATATGTTGACAAATGATGAAAATTTCAAGCTTTTTTTGCTCTTATCCAAAGATTATATTACAGGCATTAATATATTTATATTAAAAGGGCAACGAGGGCCCCTGAAATTAAAACAATGTACAAGGATTTCTAAAACGAGAAGAGAAAAATAACAAGTCTAAGACTTAACCCATTTTCTTCACAAATATAAGATGCAGAATCTTGGTCCAGACACTTACAGCTACTAAGCCACTAAAAGAGGAGTAAAATATCTCTTCAAAAGACATTATTTCTACAAGCTACAATCTTTAGATCAACATAGTGGGTATATCCTTTGAGAAAATCTGGGGGGAAAAAAAACAAAAGCCACAACTGGGATGCAGGTTTATATATTCATACATTCTTCAAAACAAAACATAATAGAGACAAAAAAAAAAAGCACAAGAACATTTCTGCAGACCCCTCGCTGTTTCCACTCCACATATTCTGCTATAGGAATGAGCAAACAAAGGGAGGCGAGATGCTGGAGAAATACGGTAAGGCATAGTGGTGCAACAGATGGGGATAGTGTTGCAGCTTGGGTGGAGCTCTCAGAGAGTGTGAGTGCATTGGGGTGGAGGGAAATGAAGGGAGGGGAGGACACCTGGCTACCATGGCAACCTGAGCATGCAGGTTAAGAGCGTTGCTGGCCTTGCTGTTGCCAAGAGGTCTGGTGAGAGTTGAGCTCTGGCACTTCCTCTAAAGCCAAAGTCAAATCCTCCCAAGGAGCCTGAGCCTCAGGAGGAAACCAGGAAAGAGAGGATCATGGGAAAGAGCAGGAGTTGGTTACACTCAACTCCTTCCTGATGTGAGGACGGAGTAGCTTTCTAAAAATGATCCTTAATCCACCTGTTGTTTTTTGCAGGAGGCACAAGATATTGATTTTTAGAGATGCAGAGGGAAACAAGCACTTGGCTAAAGAGGAGATAATAAATAAATGCTCAACATGGTGGAAAAGGAGCCTTATATTTAAAGACACACCAAGAAATCAGCTGTGACCAGCTTTTATAACACCTGCTTAATTTTTACCCCCAATCAGAGCAACAATAGTTCACTTTTCTACAACGCAGCTGTAGTTAATATGAGCTGCAGAGAGAGCAAACATTTTAGCAGAAAACGGGAAGGCTAAATGGAGTACTATGAAGCGGCTCTCTTCTAAACCAGCATCTGTTACGATTTTGCACTATTACTAATAATAACCGTGCCACTCCGTTTATGTACCCACAAAAGTTATCGTAAAGATTAAAAGGAGGTTATTTAGTTTTGTTTAAAAAATTGCCTATAATAAGGGTGTTGTCCTGCTGACCAGTAACATCAAGCTAGAATAGCAGCGAAGAGGACTCCTACTTTTACATCACTGTTTGTGTACCAGAGAGAACAGGCAAGGGTACTAAAATAAAGAGCTATCTGAGTCTGCACTCTAACATATCTGGTTTCAAATGGGGAATGAAGAGTGACACTAAAACTAATTAAATGAGGGACGGGGGCATTTCCCACCCAAACGATGCTCAAATATTGTCATTGACTGTATTATCTTGCCTCATGTTGCATTTAGGCATTTATGTCCTTAAGAAACATAAATGGAGACTGCAGTTTTAGCAATGCCAGGTTCAACAGCTGTGCTAATCGCTGATTTTAAATTCAAAAGCCACTTTTAAATGTCATCTCAATCACTTGGCCTTTTTAAGAAGATTATAGTTAACCCTGTTCAACAGCAACCCGTCATGGTTGGAAAAACAGAAAAAGAGAACAATACTTGGAATGTTGAATTTATATTTCTTAAAGAAGAATCAGAAGTTGATAAAAGTGGCATTAGCCACAGAGCTCCGATTGGTGCATCTCTAGTTCAATTAGTACTTGTTTTTACACAGGCACAGCTCCATCAGACAGAATCATGTACATGAAGACACTCGAAAGGGTTGCATACATCACATATACAAATACATACTTACACACACCAGTGCATGAAATAAAAGTTTCACCTGAGGGTCTGACGGTTTTTTCCTCTAAACAGCACACGATTCATTTAAGTACACAACAAAACAATTCATCAACTTATTGAACTTGGCAAACATGGAGGCAAAAATATTAAAGCAATTTGAATCCCAAACAAACTTCAAAAGAGGAACAATCAATGCGAATGATGAGCGAGTGCAAAGAGGTCGGTAGGTTGGGAACGTTGGAATGTGGGTGTCATCATAGGACAGGAGAAAGTGATGGTGGAGGAAAGAGACAGGAGGAAACTTATCCAATTACCGGACATGAGCCCAAGTTAATGACATCATGGAACGATTACAAATGCAGTCTTTTCTCATTCCAGCAGAGATGCATAAATCAAACAGTGACAAAATCTATTGGAATTCATTTAAAGTGGAAAACAAGAGCGGTAAAAAAATCAAAAACAAATTTCATTTTAGTAGGAAGAATGCCATCGATTGTCCGATGGAGAAAAACAAACCAAGAAGAAAAAAAAAAAAAAAAGAAAAACTCTGGAGACTTCAGCGACAGGTGTGGTAGTGCTTGGCATACATGTCCACCTGGAAAGTTTTTCAAAAACAATGCATCAGTCTTCCTTAAACGTTGAACAAACTGTTGCTACAAAGCATGAAAGGAGCTTCGGTCACAACCTGATGTGAAATCATCGACACAGGAAGGCAGTGGCAGATGCAAAAAGACAAATATTTGAATGGACACCAATCTCCTGTGCAAGTTTAGCACAAACTGTATCACTCAGTGCTTTATGTAAAGTGTTGAATTAACTGCTCCCCGTTTCCTTACTATAGTAAGAACATCAGTTTTTCTAGTGCTTTCAGAGCTCTAGAATCTTAGAATGAAATCCCACTTGGATCACAGTTTGCATTAAGACTTCAAAGTCTTCCTATGATTCCACCATAATAAACAGAGTTTAGTTTCCTGCCTGTTTTAATTAAGCTAGTTAAACTGAAATGCAGAGACAAAGATCATCGATACCCACTTTAAATTAAAAAAACGACGACACGCTCAAATTAATGTTTATATGACACAAAATAAAAACGACAACAAAAAACAACAATCTTGCAGTCCCGGCAGGGTGTGTGAGGTTCTTCCACAGCAGATTAAAGGCTTCACTCTTGGGAATGGGTTGAAGAGCTTAGTTTGAAGATTTGCTTATAGCGCTCGCTGATCTGCGGAGTTTTCCCGAAACTCTTTGTTTCGTTGAGCGAGGCAGGGTGGGAGACACCTGCTCCACTGGGTCCGTCGTTGCTGCATTTCCTCCTTCGGGGCTAACGCTGCCAGTGAGGGATCCTAACAGAGAGGTGGAGGAAGAGTTTGCAGAGAGAGAAGTTTAACAGTTAAACAGAGTCTCTGCTTAATGTTCACCCCAGCATGCTGCGACTCCTCATTAGGCCAAGGTCAGAGGATTTTCACCAACATTCACAAAGCTATAACAGAAACTGCAAAAAAAACAAAACCCGATTAGGAGCTAAATGGTTTCAGCTCAAATGAATTAGAATTAGTCAGCCCATTTTAAAAGTTACATGCTTCCCCCCCCCCACATACTGTAGAAAAGCAAAGCCTGTTAAAAGAGAAGCCCATGTTTTCCCATTTTCTTATATGATGCAAAAAGAAAGAGCCATGTTTCCAGCTCAGAGGAAAACATCCAGGTCACAGCATGATAGCAGAATGCTCTGAATGAAAACAAGATTACAAACCAAACTCCTGTTGTAAATATTAGAGGTTTCCCATTGGAACACCTTGTTCTTTTTTTTACAGAAAGAAAGTTCCCATCAGTGATTATGGGACGACTAACAGTAATAATGCCGCTGTGGACAATCAAGTATTGTGAACGCTGACATCCTCGCTGTGCCCACCGACCAAATCCAACGTACAGCCCCCCCCCAATCCGTTTAAACAACTTTTCTGCTTTGTTGAGATAGCATCTGCTTGCCTATTTTCTTTCCTATCCTTTTATTTCCTGCCATTTTTCCGAGGCATCTCAAGTTGCAGCGGCTAAAAGGAATGGCAGATGGCAGGAATAACAGACACAGGCAGCACAGTGGACACCAGCAGCTTCCAGCGCTGCGCCTCGCCGGGAGAAGAGGCTGGGCTGAGGATGAAACACTGGGTGTGGGCATTGTGAAGGGCTACAGGAGGGGACGTGAAAATGCATTCGAAAATTTCTGCATTTAAATGTAAAACAGGGAGAAGCTTGGCTAAATATGCGGAGGGGGTGGGGGGGTTCACATTCCCATATTCCTCACTGGAGAGCGTTCATTCCAGCAGTAATTTAAATAAAAAGAGCTGTGAATACTTCTGACCAAATAAAGGAGTGCATATATCTAATAAAGGTTATAATATAAGGTTCTTTGATAATCAGGCATTAATTATATTTCAAGCACGTTTTTTTTCAAACATCGTTTCTTCGATTTTAAGCCATTTTACTTAGATGGTAGAGAAAGTGCTTAGAGTGGGGAGCTTTTCCTGTTCCATGAAGCTGCCTGCACCGCCCCCACCTGTTACTGTGCACTGCCAGTCAGCCGACAGAAAAAAAACCAAAAAAAAAATAGCACAGTTTTCCTGTGTTCACCACAACAAGAAAAGAATAGTAAACCCTGATTTTAATAAACAATAACCTTCATTAGGAAAGCCTGAAGTTTTCACAAAAATGTGTGACATGATGATTAACGTTATGTAAAACAAACCAGTGCTAAACTAACTTCATATATTACTGCTGTCTATAGCATTTATTCCATCATTTTTGGTTTAATACACAGATTTCAGTAAAATTATAACAAAAAAACAAAACTAAAGAGACTTTTTGACCAGAGCTCAGATTTATTCTTCTATGAAAGGAACAATTCAAAAGAAGCTGTTCAAAAAGGGTAACTTTTTTAATCTGGCGAAAAATAATAAAGAAAAAAATCACTAAAATAATGTTAAGACTTTGAATAGAATTACTTCCACTTTAAAAACCACCAACATATAATAATAATGATAAGATATTTGGGTTTTATTCAGCCTGAAATATGGATTATAATTGTCTATGTACAAATAAGTTCCTTTCTTTGCCCTATTTCTAAAATCAGCCTTCAAACTGCTTTTTAAATATAAAAACAAAAAGCAAAATAAATAAATAAATAAATAAAAAAACTGGCAGTGTTTTTTTCAAAGTTGAAAATTTACCAGAAAAACATAACCTTTCAGGCAGCTGACTGGCAGTACCCAGCAAGAAAAGCATCCGTGGTGGCTTGTTAAAAGCTCTCTAACATTATGACGTCTTTCCTCCCTTAAATGGAAGCAGGTAGTAACATTCATCTTGATGTAAAAACCAGAAAATGATGGTATCGTTACTCTAGCTACACCTTTAGGTCTCCAATCAGCCATACCAAGGACTGCTTTTGTTTTAAGGTTTTACAGTATATGGTCTGATATAGTACCAACTTTTTCAACTAAATGTGTATATTTCTATTATAAATCTGCACTTTAAAAAACTTCCTTACAGTCCCATTAGTTTTAGGTGGAAAGAAGAAGAAAAAAATTGAAAGAGGTAACAAATAAATAAAGGGACACTTTAAACCTTGACCCTGCACTCTCATTGGTTCCCGATGTAGGAGTTCAAACAAGGCTTTAGATGACAAAGACGTCTTCCAGTGCGGCAGGTGTTAGTCTCGGAGTCTGCCCCAGGCAAACAGGCACACTCCAACAGGAGGACATGAGGAGGAGGAGGGATTTAAAAAAAAGGGGGGAAAAAGGAAAGAAAGAAAAGAGAGAAGTGTTTGCAGGGGGAAGAGATAAAAGCGCACCACATGCAGAAGCGAGAGCCAGAAGTGTAGCTTTATTGTTCATGCTGCTACTTAGTCAGGTGCTAATTGTTGCCACCGTACGTCGCTCTCAATTACCAGTCTGGCCTAAACACTAGGACACCCCCCAATAAACAGCCCGCTTTCTCTTTCCTTTCCATTTGTAAGAGCATTCAGTAAATAAAGCTTGGTTAGTACTGAATTTAAAAAAAAAGAGTGACTTGCGAGAAAACAGGGTGAGTGGAACGAGTGAAGGGTAGGTTAGGCGGTCGGACCAAAACAAGCTTCCAGTCTGACTTTGGCTTACCTTCACCAGTTCTAGTATTTGGACCTTTAACATTTGTTTTTAATCTAAAAGGGAAAAACAGAGTAGATTTTCATTTGTGAGAAGAGAAAAAAAAAAAGGTTTAAACACCAGAAAAGTAGAACACAACACATCGCTGCTGCTTGTTTCAGGGGGTTAGATGGATGGAGCTTCAGCAAGCGTGTGTGGTGTTGTGGTTAATTGGATCTCAAAGCTTCAAAGAAAAATTGGGTTAACTGATTTTGGATGATGACTTTATGAACAAGTGGAATGTCTCTTAAGGTACCGTCATGTTTAATGGTGCCCAATAACAGAGATTTGGAAAAAGAGAAGAAGACAATTTTGAAAGCCAGAGCACAAACATTACAGTTCAGATGGAAACAACAGGCTTAGAAACATTTAGCGCCAATGTTACAAGTAAAAAAGCAGCCGGGAGTGAAAGAGCAAAAGATGCTGGGGTGCCTCAAAGGGTCACGGAGCTTTCATGTAGTTTTATCCTGAGTGGACCTTTATTTCTCCTGTGCTAATAGTCATTTCAAGACGTACAGCAGATTATTACAACAACAAGGGGTGAAAAGCAGTGTGGTCTAACACAGCAACAGGAGAGCACTGATGGTGAAGGGTTTAAGGGAAAGGTGAACCAGCTCATGCACAAAGTCGTGATGTTGCACAAAAGCTGCATGATGAGAATGAAAGATAACAGAGGATGCAACAAAGCAAAAACAAAATGAATGACATGAGTGGACTAAAGTGGACAAAAATATTCAATCCCCCTCTGACTTTTTTTTACATTTTGTCACATTAAAACCCCAGACGCCCATACACTTTATTGAAATTTATGCAAGAAGTCCTGTATAATACAACCTTTATTTTGATATGTCCTAATAAAATCTAAAGCTCCCACTAACAGATCATTACTGCACAACCTTTGAAACCAAGACGGAGGTTCACATTATAGCAGGTAAATGATCCTAAACATACAGTCAGAGCAACAATTATAAAAATCCCATTCATATGTTAGAATGGCCCAAAGTTCAAACCTAATTCTAATTTAGAACCTGCAGACTTCAAAAACTGATGCTAAAAGACACTCTACATGCAATCAGACTGATATGTCAACAAAGCTGACAGAGGAGTATCCTAAATGAATTTGCAGCTGTAGTTGAGGTAAACAGGGGTTCTACAATGAAGTGACTCACAGTTGCAGATAAAACAACTTTGAAAAATTTTGAAGCTTTACATCTTTGTTTATATAAATCTTTCTTCCATTGCAACATTTTTTTTACCATGTTTAATTGTTCTATCCACACAGAACCTCAATAATATACATCAAACTTTGCATTTGAATTGTAAAAAAATATGAGAAAGGTTCAAGGGGGTATGAATAGTTTTGCATGTCACCATGTATATGCGATATCCTCCTGGTAAGGCTTTGTTCACGGTGCCAGCATGCAGGACCTGTGGTTGGATTCAAAACCTGGATGCATTTACAGAAATGAAGCCTATAGTGATCTGATGATATCAGGATCAGAGTGAAACTAAACGCGTGAGTGGTGGATGTTAATGGGCCGATCGCCATGCCAAATATGAAGGAAACAGGCAGTCTTACAGTCCAGCTTGGCCCAGGGGTACTCCATGTCCCAAGCCATCCCCGGCCAACGCCTGCACGCTGTCATGGAGGATGGATGACATGTTAGTGGCAGCAATGGCAGCCAAAGCAGAATGGACAGAAAGCAGATGGGGAGGACAAAGTTCCCTATAAACACAGTCCTGCCTTAATAAAAGTAACAGAGAGGCGTAGCACTGGTGGGTAGTGGGAGAATGGAGGCAGTCAGCCAGCTAACAAAGTTCAACTAAATTTATTATAAGGCTGGCATAGTGTAGAGGGCTCTTTACACTGAGCAGTTAACATCTCAAGCTGGTAAATTTGCTCCCTTGAGCATTTTGTGCTTTGATATACATCAACAGCAGGTAATTACACTTTGACTTTTCTTCTAAATGTCCTTTATTTTTGCGATGAAAGATATTCCTCTGAAATATTTTTTCTTATCATTGAGCTTATATTGTCAAAACTTGATCACTTAATTAGTCTGTCTGATAACATGAGGAGGGCTAACATATCTGAAAAATTAACAGATTACGTCTTGATCAAAAGAAATTCATCTAGAAAGACCCAGAAAAGGTCATCATTCTACAGAATGTACCAAGAAGCTGTCAGCTAATAAAACTGGGAGGTCACAAACAAACACAAAACAAAACATTCAGCATTGAAGACTTCAGCTGCATCAGTTTAGTTCAGGTTTATAATTCAAAATTAAGAAGCATGTTAGCTGGAAACGGCATCTATGCAAGATTTCAAAGGTCAAAACCACAGCTGAGAAAAAAAAACAAAAACTCCAAAGAGCCGATTCTAAATTCCCAAAAGACATTTTAATAAATTCAAAGATTTCGGGAAAATATTCAACAGACTCATGATAAAACTGTTAAACTTTTAGGATGGTGTGCATCTCATGTAAAACTAGCGATATTTAAAAACGAAGGAAAAAAAGCACCTCGTGCTCAGAGTTAAAGATGGTAGAGGTAGAGTTATAGTCAGAAGCTGCTCTGGAAATCCCAGGAAATCTGGTCTCAACCAGAAAACCATGAAACACAATTTCCTCCCATCAGTATGTGATACTAGCAACTCATCCTAATAAAAATTAAACAGGAACGTTTTGGAGAAACCTAGTCAAAGTTGAAAACTAGAGTCCCACTGAGATGTAAAAAAAAGTTCATCTGATTGAAAAATAAAACATTTCAAAGGGAAGAGAAGGACAAAATCCTTCAACATCTACAAAAAAACAAGTTATTTTAAACGCCTGATGGCAGCTGCTGTTGCTTTTCTTCATAGAGCCGGTTAGGTCAGCATTTTCACATAAATAAATGAAATCATCAGGTATCACCTATATTTAGAAACTCACTTGCTTGCTTGATATAACCAAGACCCTTATACGGGTGTTGCAAAATAGCATTTATTGTTTGCTGACATACAAACACAGACTAACCAAGTTTTTAAATAAAACACGAGGAAAAAGACATGAGTCCACATCCATATTTTATAAAGAATACAGGAAGTTAGGAAAAGAACCAAAAGAGTTTAAAGATGCATGACAACGCATCATTTGTTTAAGCAGAAAAAAACAATTTGCTGATAAAAACAAACTGAAAAATATTTTTAAAACTAACATGAGCAGCAGTTTGTGAGCAAATATCTGCTGCTTTTACTTGACCTGTTTGTTTTACACCTGAAGGTTTTCCCAAATACTGAGGGACAATCCCTCAGATCAATACTAATCTTATCATTAGAGTTGATAAATATCTTTTAGTTAAACATGTCAAACATTTCGTGGCTCATTTTTCAGCCAGACAAAAACAACTTCAGTACCATGTATCCCTTATATTAACTTCACGATCAGGCATCACTTCATGTTGGTTAACTGCATAAAGATACAATAAAATACACTTTAGTTTGAGATTATAATGGAACAAAACAAGAGAAAATTATTCTGAGTTATGCACATTTTTATGGCATAACATAAATCTTGCACTTCATGACAGAACTAAAACCCTTTGTTAAAGCTGAAATAAAGTGCATTTCGTTCTCAGTTATTTCCCTTTTTGTTGTTTTCCATTCCTTAAAAAAATTAATTATAATGAAATCATAATAATGTTATTATGACTATGAGCAGAAAAGAAAAATATTACTGGGTTTAAATATTATTAAAATGTTTTTATACAAAGACTAAATCCTTTTGGTCTTAGTATCGGAACGTAAACATAAAAGCGTTTTGAATTACAGCTCTATACAGATTTAACAGTGTAGAGAAATGTGTTTTAGCTTTTAATGTGTGGATATTTTTTCTATTTTATGTTGCTGAAGGAGATTTGACACCTCTGCAAGAAGGAGCGGGCAGCGGTATGGAAATGTGAATGACAACTTCTTGCCTGCCTGAATGTCACACCTGCTCCTATCTAAAGTCCGACACACAGACGGAAACGCCGGAAAATAGGCTGCAGTTAATTTTCACTTGTCCACACTCACAGTAAACACACCGCATGCACGCTAAAGCACCGTTAATAAGTATAAGCCCTGACATATCTGGAAACGACAAGGCATCTGTGGTGTGGTATTGTGAAGTGCTTTCCTTGTCAAAACAGAATGTGTGTTGGGATCCAATAGAGTAGAAAAGTGCAATCTAGTATTGATTTCAGTGCTGCAGCAGATCGATCAGAGCTGCTACAAGGAGGAAGAACAAGATAAGACACGTTTTCCATTCTATTCATCATGGACTGATAAGAGGGCTGTGCTGACATCCGCGGGTTGCTGTTTGTCGGTCAGATCTTTTAAGTGTTAGTGACTGAGCTCATGAGGAAACACACACACAGACATAAACACAAACAGGCGCTCTGCAACTGGCATTTAAGAGCCTGCTTATATTCATGGGGCAAGTAATTGCATGGAAAGATGCAGATTGAAAAAAAAAGAAAAGGACGAACAAAGTAGTGTGAGTGGGGCTTGAGGAAGTGGAGAAAGCCGTGTGTTTGAAGTCAGTCGGAGCGCATGAAGAGCAAGGGCTTGTTGTTTGATATTCATCAGTGGCGTAGGCGTTGAAGAAGGGGGGGGGGGAGAAAGGGGGGAAACAGGTGTGTTGTGAAGGAGGGGAGACTAATGTGGCAAGAAAACAAATGAAGAAAGAAAGGAGGACAAATGATGCAGCAGCAATGAGATGTTTATTTCTCACCTGTCCCGCTCGCTGAATAGGCAGGGGAGGGGGAGAAGACCTGTGAAGCAAAGTCTTCAAAGGTCATGACCTCTCTGTGGTTCTGGACAATGGCCTCCAGGTAGAGTGCTCTCTCCTCGTAGCTGGCGATGCCTCGTTAAAGGAGCAAACGTGTGAGAGAAGGAAAAAAAAAAGCACCTGGTGCACACTTTGAGCTTATTACAAAACAGTTCTTGGAGACTGTAAATGAATACTTTGTTTTTTCAAAGGTAGCAAAAAAAAAACAAAAAAAATGATTATTTCAGTTTTAGACAAAGATAAATGCAACATAACCTAAACTAGCACAATAAACAGGAAAGATTTTTTATTTGCTATCTAATCTAAGTGTCCCCCTGTTCCTCCTTTATATAAGAGCTGCAGCCGCATCACCCCCAACAACGTCATCAGGATTCTGCATAAGAACACAACGCTGTTTTATGAGTTGTGTGAAGTAATGTGTCCAATTCAGATTATCTTTTTGCCTGTTGTCTTTGTCTTAATGTTAACCACAGGTAAAATAAAAAACAAATGACATTAAAGCGGATTTTCTGCAATATTATTACCATCCCAGAGATTATAAAGATTTCTTTTAAATTTTTATTTACCTTTTATTTTACCTGGAAAGGAATCCATTTAGATTTAAAATCTCTTTTACAAGGAGTATTACTGTTATTGCACCATTTTCTACCATCTAAGAATCAACCAACCTTTGATTTCCTTTAAACCTTTCAAACAAACCTTTAACGGTACACAACCTCGCTTGGATTTAGAAAAATTAATTTAACAAGCCCAAACAATTTCGCCCAGTTCTTACACGTGATCCTTCCTCACCGGCAATAAGGAGTTTCACAATCCTTTGCTTGACGTGACGTCTAAGCATAGACCACCCCTGTTCTCTGAGTGACACTCCGTGTTCACGCCTTCATAAGCTTTGGTTTGTGCTTCAGCTTTGCGTTACATTTGTGTAACTTGGATTCTTTTGTAGTTCTTTTTCAGAAGCTGTTGTCTGAATTTGAAGAGCGCCGTCCATGTGAGTTTCTGACACATAAACACATCCAGAGGCCCAGAATCAGCACAGCTCTCCAGATTTCCATTCTTTAAAACATACTTCTTACTGCTATTGAAAAAAAGATCAAGTTATATTTTGACTCAAACATGATGTATTGTTTACATTTATTTTGTGTCATATTTCTAATTTGCTCTAGGTTATTAATTAACCAGGCTTGGTGTGCATTCGCTTAAATTGGCCCATTAACAGAAGTCAAACACTCATCCATTAATATGAGAAGCGATCAGTTCCCATGACAACTGTTGAACCTTTAGTCTCCATCGTTTTGATAACAGTTACAGAAGATATGTAGCTTCTCTTTAGGTTCAGGAAAGTTTAGCAAATACTTCTCAGAAATAACAAACTTTACTGGTAAGTTTTTGTATTTTGATGATCAGTAGGACTGCATGACTTATGGGTATTAAAGTCATTTAAACAGTTTAATAGTTGCTAAATAAAACCACTGAGAGTGTGGACCGGACAGCTTCACTATCATCATCATCATCCCAGCCAGAAGCAAAAATGGAACAATCAGCCATGGCACACAGCGGCAAATGAGAATGCTGTCTCCAAAATAATCATAAAAAAAGAATACATCAATGCTGGCGTGATGCTGAAAAGCTCTCCTCTCCCTACTCGCATCCCTCGCCTCTCTCTAATAGAACCCCTGCTGCAGGCAGCATGTCTAGGACCACCCTCCCCGATGTGCTGCCTGCCACTTCTCCGTGCCATCAGGGGGAAAATTGGAGCCATTTGAAATTCAGAGTGACAAGCAGTGACTGAGGCCTGGGCAGCCAGCATGCAGGGTGGATGGCTGGATTTGGAATGGGGGAAACTCCAATAAATAAATAGATAAATAAGCCTTCAAAATGGCTTCTGGGTGAGGGTGGAAAAACATTCTGATAGCCATTATCATATGATTATCATGGATACATCCTGCTCGGTCTGTTGTGGAATGGAGGAAAGTGTGGGATAAAATATGTTGCAGGAAACCATTGGGGTAAAAAGGACTATTTGATGCCATGATGACTGTAAGTACCCTGAGATTTAACAATGTGTGGGTGAGCAAACATCCGAGAATGAGCCGGACTATTCTCTGTGACCATGTTTTCTACTCAAACAATGCCTGACAAATTGCTTGACGAACGCATGAACTCTCAAACACACAAAGCCATTTATTGAACGCCCTCCTCCCCCATCTCATTATGATTGCCTGGGTTGAGTGACACTAGGCTGGAGTGAACGCCAAGGATGAAGCAGGGTAAGCTGAGATAGGCTGGACTGGGCCGAGAGGCGCTGGTCTGGGTTAGATAGATAGGACAAGACAGTCACTGGGCAAGAAGCCTGTGGTGGGCACATGCCGCCACAGCAGGGGCCAATGCAGCCATGACCAATGGCTTTGAGGGGAACCATGGAGAAGCAGGGATGACAGACACCTGTGCAGAGACACACCAGCGAGTACGACAGCCAAGCTGTTCAGGATGCAGGGCAGAATGTGACGAAGAAGTCTCTTAGTCTCCGCTCTTCTTTAAACAGACACTATTAAAAAAAACAAAAAAAAAAAACATACAGAGCCTTGCAAAAATATTCATCCAACTACATATTATGAACCTACAACTCTGGATCATGTGTCCTCTAAGAAAAACCTAAAAATTTATATTCAGCTTTATTTACTGGGATATTCCAAAATAAGTTCTAAAGCAAACAAATGTCAACTGTTTTCTCTGTTTTACACATGTTTTCATGTTTATTTCGTTTTACTCTGCTTTTATTTTTCTTCTATTCTATTGTCTAGTCCGTGTAAAGCACTTTGTACTGAATTGCGCTATAAAATAAACTTGCTTTGCCTTACCAGTGGAAACAGCCTAATAACAATCAAAGGACTGACCAGGGTATGTAAATGTACTCATTATTTTAAAGCTGGGTAAAGAGTTAAAAAAAAAAAAACAGCAAACCTACATAAATAATAAGGCAGCTACTAGCCATTAACTCCACATATCTGACCTGATCTGAAAAGTATCAAGAAAAAAACGACCAATGTGAAGGAAGGCTAAAAATACGCCCTATCTAAAGCTCTATTACGTCAAATGGTCTGGTGGTGGCAACATCATGCTATGGATGTCACTTAAAAATAAATCTCCTTATTATGCTGCAGTTCATGGTTGTACTATGAATGCTCTTACAAGGCATGGTACGAATGTTAGAAGTGAAAGTGAAATGACTCCATAGAGACAGGCTGTTTAGGTCATAAAAAGAAGTTTAAGTAAAATTTACCATTTGAACATCAAGACAACAAAGATAAGCTCATATTTGACCCTTCATAGCAGAAACAAGCAGAATGAAAATACTCAAAAGTACATATCCAGTATATGGAAGGTCTAAAAGCTGCCAAACAATATGGTGTGACTAATTGATTGTTCCTCACAGGAGAGCAGCATGACTTTAAGCACGTAAAAGCACTTCCTAATGTGCTCTTTATCCGTCTTGCAGACATACAACGTCACTGTTTTCTGTCACTTGCTGGAAACTGTGCTGGACAAAGACTGGGCATCCCAGGCCCTGCTGCTATGGTAACACAGGTCACAGCTCAGTGTGGTGGGTCATGTCCTGGGTTTAGTGGATGATGGGCAGACAGAAAAGAAGTCAGTAAAAAAATAACAAAATGTACCGAGACAGGTGATAAGTAGAGAACAAAAAAAGGAAAAAATAAAGAAGGAATGGTCTTGATGAAACAACTCGCAAGGAAGCCAATAAATGAAAAACAAGAAGGGAAGGGGACAGAGAGAGAGAGCCCCAGCACAGCGTGGGTCAACAGAGCCATATGGCGGTCCATTATCAGAGATGCAGATGACTGTGGGCCTGTTATTGAGATTCCTAAAGCAAATATTGACTCCAGCTGGAGCAGACGCTCTCTGACTCTGACACACGCCTCTCCTCCACTACTTCCTTCCGCTGCCCTCTCTGTAAGTTAGAGAAATGGATTACAGAGAGAAAAAGAGACAGAGAAACTAAAATAATAAGAAGAAATGAAGATTATAGAGTAATCAAGAAATGGGAGAAAATAGATGCATGCTGGAGGAGAAATGAAAAATAATACAAGGGATTTTTGAGATGGGTGGAAGTAAGGAGAATAATCATGTTCACTTGAGTTAATGTTCAATGATATGTGCTGCTAAAAAAAAAATTCTGCAAAGAAATTTGACCTGATGCTCATCAAGTAGTAATCATGCTGTCTCTCTCCTACTCCTTTTATTTTGCTTGTCCTAATTACTAATCCATGGGCACAGCTTGTTCCACTGCAAATGCACAGCTGCTGTCGTCTCCTCACAGTAACCAAATCAAGGGGCACATCGAGGGCAGTGACGCAGAGACCATGTCCAAGCTATGGACACCAGGCCTGCTCATTCCGACCTACTTTTCCTTTAGAAATATGAATGTGTACACAGGTGGTGGGACCAAAACAGGCACGGCAGGTAAATCTAAAATATTCAGAGTTCAGTGTAAATATCTCCATGTTATTCTTCCAGAAAAATGGGCTTTCCTAGTGAAATATTCCACTAAGACTCACAGGTCTACATTTTCACAGATGGACTGCAACTCAAGTCACCTGTGACATAACTGCCATTTACAGCTGGACCGGGTGGAGGACTGTTGCGCCACTTTGGGTATTTCCAAGGAATCCTGACGTTCCAAGTGGCTGCATTCCTATTAGGGGGAGGAGAGAAAAACCAATGCGATGTCTATGTAGTGTGGAAACCACCAAGACTGGAACAACACAAAAAAATACTACTAGGTTTGAGTTATGGAGCAAATTGGGCTACAACACCTGTCTTTAGAAGTGGGGTGGAAATTGTCCCTGTAAGGCAGGCATCCCAAACTCGGCCCTCGAGGGCCGCTGTCCTGCAGGTTTTATAGGTTTCCCTGCTTCAACACAGCTGATTCTGGTGACTGCAGTTTCGCAAAAGCCTGTTAACCAGCTATCAATGAAAATCAGCTGTGCTGAAGCAGGGAAACCTCTAAAAGCTGCAAGACACCGGAACCTCAAGGATGGAGTTTGGGGATGCCTGCTAAAAGGTTATGGTACTGGGCTGAAAGAGCGATAGAAAGATGGGTGGGGCTAAACAGGGTCTGGGTTCAGGTGGGTTTTGGATAATGTCCAGGGGAATAATTGAGGTTTGGAAGGCACAATTGCAAGAGCTTTCTTGGTTAATCAGGCAGATCCTGCTTTGGATGCCGGGCTGCTGGAGTTGGGCTTGCCTTGTTTGGCATACCCAGGTTCTCCAGGAATGGGTTCATCGATGAGCACTTCCTCCTGGTGTATTTGTTGTGCCAGGCAACTATACAGTACCGACGTACTGTACTTTAAAAAAGAAATTCAGTTTCGTAGATCATCTCCGGGTTGTAGCTTTTGTGTTTTTCAGTATGTTTAGTAAGCCTAAGCCTACCTGTGAAGCCATGTGTGTGTGTGTGTGTGTGTGTGTGTGTGTGTGTGTGTGACTCTGGGACAATGTACGTGTACATACATATGCATCTAGGGGTGTGTGCATATTCTGTATACATATGCATTTGTGCTGTCCAGATGGCGGGGGAGGTAGCTCTGGGGGAATGGTGGGGGTCAAGCGTCTTTGTGGATCAAAGCCAAGGTCAGGGCAGCTGCAGTGGCCCATGTTCAAGGTGAATAGAGGCCTCAGATGGCTCTTCATTAGAAGGCAGCTCTATCCCTGCTGGATCCAATTCGCCAATCTCTTCCATTCTACATGATCTCAGTTTCTCACCTTACCTTTCAAAGAGACCTGTTCTGAAAGGACTCAATAGTTTTGATTCTCTTTGTACGGTAAATAACTGAGCAATGCAGAAACATAAAAATGCTCAGACACAAACCTAAATATGTAAACAAACACCACAGAGACACACAGAAACATCCCATTTACACAAACAGTTTGAAAAAAGAAAGAGCCTGGGTTGACCTCTGAACTATTGTCTCTCTGGAGAGAAGCATCCTGACAATCAGACCAGCCTGAGTCTTTGTGCTCCTCTGTCTCCCTGCTGACAAAAGTCCTCACACCATCATTGGCCTCTGACACACACTCAACACATTTAAAACAAATTGAACCTTCACGCACACATGCACAGCCAGCGGGGATGATTATGTATCATGGCTTTAAAACAGAGTCCTGTGTGAGTGCACAAAACCAAAACATGTTTGCCTAAACACCAGATTTAATTCACACCAAACGGATGAGGGTCTTAGTAAGAAGATGGCCAGAGAACCCACAGATCACTGGAACTTATGGTAATTTTGCTATTCTAAGGGTATGTGGGGCTGCAGAAACCTTGTTTTTTTTCAACAAATATTGATAGAATGATAATTGTTTTTGCTCTCACCCTCCACTCGCTTTGGGCACTATAGTTTGTAGTAAAAACAACTTAAAATGTTATGTGTATTGAGACTTGCGAATATAAATACACGTTTACTGGTTTCAAAACTGTAGCAGCAGCTCAGATGAATAAGATCAGATATAAATCATCAGATCTAAAACTAAATTCTCATATGAAAACATAAAGATGTGAGGAGGGAAGGAAATCCGGTTTAGATTGAGCAGTACTGGGTCTCCATTGCCTCCCCATTGATATCTAACTGCTTTCACTGTTTCCCTCCAACAGATGTTGGGTTATGGGTACAAGGAGAGTGACTGCTTCCTCCTCTTTACTCTTAAATGTTTTAATCAATAGAGTACTCCTTAAAGCTAAAAATATTTGCTTTAATTTGAAATTGTTTTTGTTAAAAAGAATATGAAGAAATTGAAGGGTGACCAAGGCTGAAAGCAGTAAAGCCTCCAGATTAATCTTGGATTTCTGACACGGCTTTAGGCAACAGAACTCCGACTGTAAAATGATCCATTTATGAAAATCCCCTTCATCAAGCAGTACATTTAAAAACTTTCTCTCAGGAAAAAATCTCTACTACAACAAAGAAAATCAGTAAACTGAAATAAAAAAGGACCTAGCCAAGAAAACCAAACTTGGAATTATGCATATGGACAAAGCCCCGTCAATGGCCCTCTGGCCTCTGCAGCACAGCCAAGGTTAATGCTGTTTGTTGATGTGCTTCTAGGAGAAGGGGCTCTTGTTGTGAAGAGGGACAGATGAGAGATGATGGGGGATTCCTCTGTGTGCCTGACCCCCCCACTGTCAGTCTCCACATCTGCCCATTAACCTGGGCCAATCAGCTTGACCTTGGTAAGGAGAGGACCTCAGGAGTAGCTCACAGTGCCATCGACTCCAAGTGGTCATGTAATTGGTCTGTTAAGAGGAAGAGATTTGATGGTGGTGGTGCGCGGCTTGGTTACTTTGGGGTGCCAGTGCAAACAGACGCCTTTCTCTCTTAATAAGCATATCATCTACAGTCTCTGTGTGAAACAGAAACTCAGAGCTTTAAACTATCTAGCTTTTAAAGTATACTTCTGAAGGACTGCATGCAGTATTGCATGAGATATGCATAACGATATACATTTCAACTGTTTTTTTTGTTGTTTCTGTTTCTCTTGCTACTCTTCCATAAACCCCAGACTTGTGCACTGCTTGAATAATAGTTGTTTTGTCAACCGACTTGTAGATCTCTGAAGTAGTGAAGGTGGATGGCCATACCTGAATGGGTTTGCAGCTTAAATCTATTTACTAATTAGATGAACTAATTAGTTTAACAAAATTTTATTTAGGGTTCTTACCATAAAGGGGCAACAAATAATTTGCAAATCATGCAGGGGCTTATTTTGTACTTCATAGATTGATACTATTTTGCATTGGTGTGATCCATACATTCTCAATGAAACATCTGAAAAGTTTGTGTACTAAATAATGAAATAAAAAAAACAAGATTTAGTGGTGACAACATTTCAAGGCACTGTGTGCAACAATATTTTTGTTAAAATGTACAAGAAATAACAACAAACTGGCTGAGTTATTGGGGGGGCTTCACTGGTCAAGCCATAAAAACAAGGGATTTAACTGAAGGAGAAAGAGGGAGGAGACATAAATGAGGGAGGGAGGAAGATGGAAAAGAGGAAGGAAAGAAAAAGAGATAAAGCCGAGCAGGTGTTGATTGGAGAGAGGCCGAGCAGTGAGTGCCAGCGGTACCTGTTGTCACAGCGAGGGCTGAGGTGTGAAGCTCGTCTCAGCAGAGGCCCTTGGAGGTGTGAGGTGATTATGGGCAAGAACACAGAGAAATTTAGATGGAGAGACAGAGGGAGAAAGACAGACACGGGCAGAGAGTGAATGTGGCAATAAAGCTGGCTGCAGGAATAATGGCAGAGTGGGAAGGAACAACAGATTGAGACGGATAAAGTGAGAGCATGTATGACAGAAACCAGCAACTAGGGTGATTGTGCAGTGCGTGCGTGTGTGTGTCCCATTTTATATAGCAGCTACTCAGCCCTTGGTGTCTCATTAAACAGCTTTTTTGGGGCACAGACAGCTTTAGCAGTAGTACAGAAAATGTCTGAATGTGTCACAAATGCATTATGATGAATGGAGGTGTCTGCGTGTCCATTTTCAGGGTGAGTGTAGATTTGGATGACAGCGGATGTTTCAGAGGAATAGCCGCTTTCAGAAAGTTTTAACAAGTAGGCTAATTAGTGGGGCCGGGATAACTGGAGCTGCAGAAGCCCCAAAGGAGCCAGGTCAAACAGTAATCCCGGGTTAATGACATCTCCTGAGGGTCAGTTTCCAGCTACAAGAGCTTTCTACGCTCAAACCTCCACACCTTACAGCCGTCCATCTGGCATTCAGACAGGAAGATGGGGAGTTATGGTCGTGACATCACTCTCAACCAGTGACATCATCACTGCCCATCAGTGATTTCACAGAGGCTGGCCTCAGCTGAAGATCAAACCTGATGTCTGCGAGCTAGCATGCCGGATAAATTATGGGCTCCACCGGAAAAACTAGTCACCCATTTTCTGAAGTCTCTGGCAGTTTACCGTTTCTCATGGGGACAGTAAAAATTGATTTTTGGCCAAACAACAAATCACCTACACAGAGGTCAGGAGTATTACCTGATAGTTGGGGATAAGGCTTAAAACAACAAGCCTCTGTTCTTTACCAGACACTATGGATAGCCGTAAGATTCATGGTGACCTCATATGGTTTGTCCAACACAGCAACTATCAAAGCCTATTGGTCTTATGCATTTAGATGAACCAAGTCTGTAACCAATCTCATTTCAAAGGACCTGGCGTCCATTGATGAGTCCTAATACAGCAGGCTCAGATGTGAAACACAAAGGGTCGACATGATTAATCAAACACAGACCCATTATGGCCAGACAGTCACACCAGCCTCTGCGTTGCGCTAACAGAAAGTCATAATAAGATGAGCTACAAAAAGGCTGATAGGGATGAAGATTAGCAGATACAGCACCGTGAGTGGCTGGGTGAGAGTTGTCTCTGAAGGTCTCTTTTGTCAGTGATGATCACCAGAGTGACATGGACGTCGGAGCCCGATGGAAACATTATTAGGTTGCGACAAAGGTGGATATGATATGAGCTATCTTGGGTGAATGCGAGTAATTTCTTCTCTTCGGTTCCTGACATTTGACTTGTTTGGAGTCGAGTCAGGACAACAGCATCTATCTGATCTCAATTTGAACTTTTAATAAAAATTCACAGATGAAACACAGGGGGGTATGTTGAACCTAGATAAAGCTTGAAATCATACTGAATGCAATTCAATTTTTTAATCACATTTGTGGAATAGCACTTCTTATCAGGTAACAAACTAACTCTCAGCCTTTTGACTCTTGTAACAACTGCATAGCACAGCAACAATCAAAGTCCCCCGTAGTTCTTCTATCTATTTGACACATCCAGAAAAACAGGTCAGACACTTAAATTACAAGAGTACAGCGCCAACTTTGGGTCATGGCAAATGACTCTGATTTTAACCATACGATAACACTGCTCAGACAAGCACTAATGAAATATTAAAAACTAAATGAACAAGCTTCTGCAATTTTAATGATGCTTGTGGCATGTGCAATAGCACAAGTGCCAAGCGTTAATGCCTTACATCTCTGCTGACATAAAACCTCCTGTTCTCCCACTGCCCTGTCTACGAAAGGTTTATAGTGCCAATTAGGCTGCCTGGCCTTATGCAAAATGACAAGCATTTAGCAGGAATGATAATGATCAGTGCCATGTTGCACATGATCAGATTTGTGGTAAATATAAACGCTAAGAGGATCAGTTCCGGAGGGGTTGAGTAATCTTAAATGGTTTTTAAAAATTCTATATTTGTGGAGAAATTGTTGTTATAGAAATCAAAAAAAGATATTCTTATATTTAATGCGCATCTGTGATCATTTTATGTTCATCTTAATAGGTTTCAATTGAAAACTTGATTGATTCGAATTGTTTATTAAAGGACAAAAATTCACAAAAAATAACAGATTGCTTAAGAAATATATATATTTAAGATATCATTTTCTTTTCAGCAGTGACTGTGGTTTAAGATAATTATTCAAAACTGCTCGTGAGTGTTCAGATTACACAACATGAATAGAAGATAAAAACATTTCTGATACCCTACCCTTGCTAATAGCCTAAGGAAAGTATATCCATGTACCGTACAGTAGATGCATTTGATAGTTGGGTGAGGACCTTTTGGATGATCCACTGCATCATTGCTTTATTTTAAAATCCTCTTACTGCTGTGCTTTATCCTGTTAAGCAGCTTAACTTAACTATAGAGTTTACTTTAAATGAACTTTCGCTTTAATATTCATGAATACTACAAAAACAGCCAGTGTCTTTACCAATGAACTGTAGTGGCTCAGCCTCTTTATGGAGGGTTTTTGTGACATGATGGTCTTTTTCTTTATGAATTAAGTTGGAAATAGGATCCCAATTCTATATAAAAATGTTTTAAATATATGTTGTATAACTTCAAATTGGTGAGAAATTAAAACAGTCTTTTTATAGCTGTAAGCCATAAATGCTCTCTGTCATAAATCCATACGTCTTATTTTTTAAAATTAAATCACTAAATTAAATAAACTTTTGAATGATGTTCTATCTGAGATGCACCTGTCTTCTACACAAAGACACATTTTGTGGACAACGTCTTGATGATAAAGGGCTGGAACTAAGGCAGGAGAAGGACCAACCCTTCTCATTGTCTGCATTTCAACGGATAAGGACAGTGAGGGAAGATGTATATTTGTATGCACACAGAATGAAACTCGCACAGAAAACCTTGGGCAAAGAAGAAAATAGACTTCTGTGTTGGCAACAGCTTTTCCCTAATCCTCGCCCTTGGGCTATATTGTGCAGTCAAGCAGGCTATTACATGGCAACAATTAGGGGGGCTGCAGCCCAACACCTGGTCGTCCCCTATTCTGGCCCTTCAGTGGCAGCTGACTGTACAGTCTCACAGCCAGGTGGCCCTCCTTCAATGACATTAGCTAGTCACTCCAGGGTTAATCAGGAGCCAGCCATCATCCAGTGGGCAAGCATTGAGGCCTATTCAGACTGGAGGCTTTTATAGTGAAAATGGATGGAGACAATGTCCGTTATAAAAACTTCTTCAACTGGAGATCTTGGATAGAAATCCCACAGAATCGAAATAGAGTTGGGGGAGGGGGACAGAGCCCGTGGCCCCCTTCGATTCACAACATAAGTTCGGTGCACTGTCTTGATTGGGCAAAGCATAGCTTAGAGCATGTCAACTGTGCATCCTGCAGCTTATAAAGGACCTTTTCATGGGTCGACAAAAACAGATGGAGGAGCGAGAAGTACTATACATACAAGCAGACGGGCGATGATGTGGGGGGAGGGACACTGGATTTTGGTCAGGCTCCTGATACAAAAACAAGTGGGTGTAGCTATAGCAGCTCCAGATATTTCATCCTTTACAGGGGAAAAAAAATTCCAAAGCCCCCTGGCTTGGAGATCTGAGGGTAAATAACAATCATTAGAATAACAAAAAGCCATAGATTTGTACCCAAATGAGCTAGAATCTCATCAATAATAATTAGAGGCTATACATAACTAATGAAGATGTGCAGGTTACATTAAACAACAACATGGAGTCTTCCCATTGAGCAAGACTAAATCTTTAAAGAAACAAAAAAGTGAAGCAATTTTTAAATTTCAAACAATCACAACTAACAGTAATGAGTTAGAAGAATCTCAGACAAGCATCCGCTCAAATTAGACTTCTTTGTGTTTGACAGCAAATGGCAATGGCGTCGGGCCGGCCTATATGCTGCATTTGATTCTCCCCTGAAATCGAAACTTGGAGCCGGTAGTGACATTACTAAAGAGTTGAGAGCACTGTGATAGAAGACAAATGGATTAGGTGTGTCATTTAGTGCCAACTATCCCTGTATAGTTTAATTGGTTTAGTATTTTAGATATAATTTCCCTTTGGGATAAATAAAGTATTTTTGAATTAAATTAAATTCATTTAAAACACAAAAGAAGAAGTTCACAATAAATAGTTTTCAGCACTGGTTGCACCATTTGTTAAACAATGGATAATACTACAGATGCAGATACATGATGAATCGAGACATGTTTTCTACATATAACATGCATGCAACAAAATGTGATTCCCGGGTGTGATTAAATCTTCTCTGTCAGAATAACGACTTGTGGAGACATATGTGTTGTTAATATGAGTGGGAACTAGAAAAACTAGACGCAGCATACACATAATTAGTATTTTTTTAATTGTAGTCAAATATTCTCCAAATATAGTGGGGAAAATGTCAAAAGAAGTTCCCAAGTCTCAGATGTAGCTTCATTAAATTATCACTTGAATACTTTGTGTAATCCTCTATTCGTTTTTCTCTAGTTCTAAACCCCGTTTGGACCTGTACTCAACAGATTGAAAAAAACTCTGTGGCCTCTTGCGTAAAGGTGTTAATTAATTTAGAAACTATATTTTTTTACAATAGACAATGCGTAGAATACAGAAATGGACTTTTAAATAGACATAAATAGACACATGGTTGGTAATAAAAGACGGTAAAATGACCAGCACCCCATCAAACTTGGTATTATTACAGCCTGCTGCGGTAGAGAGGCGTCAGAAGATTCAGCCAGCATCTCTCAGTAGCTTCTCTTTTAGCCACAGCCACCACTTGACAATAAAAGACGGGCTATCAGAATTAACACATCAAAGACTGCTATCTGTAAGAAGAGGCAAACAATGCACAGCGATGCACACTTAAATGTTTTGTTTGTGTTATTGCTTTGTCCGCTGCGCTTGTCTATCAATACAAAAAAAATTCCATTTAGTACAAAAATGCAAATGCTGGGAAGGACAAGGACGTCCTCTGAAAGAAAACAATAGCCACAGGCCAGCTGAGAAGCACACAGTGCCTTTGAAGTATTTAAAGAGGCATTAATGTGGAACTTATAAATAATCAACTAATTCCTTCTTAACACCACGAACTAAAGTCTGCGACAAAAAGCAGTGTAGTCTTATAATAAAAGAGCAGTCCGGGAGACTGAGAGAGGAAAAAGAGGATTTGAAAATAAAATGGATCATTAAAAAAAAAAGCTAGATGATGTAACGTGTTAAAAAAAAAAGCGTTTACAAAATCCCAGTGCTAGATCAGAGACATAGAGATTCCAGCGGAGCGAGATGAGTGACATTTCGCTGACATTTCCCAGCAGCATTCAATGTGAGACTGCCTCATGACAGCGTCAGGAATATCTATGGATATGCTTGAATGTGACACAGGCATTAAGGGATGTGGGTTCTTTCAGAGGCCGGCCTCAGCTCTGAGGCCAGTGATGAGGAGCCTGGACCCTGTGAGATTGAATAGTAATCACTGGAGCACAGATAATGGATGATTGAAGGCTCTTTCTACTCCGCTGCTGGATTTCAATATCAGAGAGGCCCTAGAATTGGGATTCTTATCAGGGGTGGTGTGTCAAACAAAGGAGATCCGAGCGTGAAATATGGGGTCCAACTCAGGCACACGACCACGGCGATTAGCACAAGGATAAAAAGTGCCGCACAAACAAAAGAGGGCAGCTTTAGCCGGACAACGAGCTGTTCCAGACCTTGTAGAGGGAGATACGCAAGGAAGACGGGACATAAAGGGAAAAAAGACAGACTAGATGCGGGTAACAAGAGAATGGGAAAAGGTTTTTTTTTTCAGGAATGGTCTGGCGGTGAATAGTGACACAGTTGACTGTTTAAGAGTCTTCCAGAGCAACAACAGAGGGATGAAATACAATGCACTTCAAAGCTATTTTTTCACAAACACATCGCACACATTTGCACAAACGTGCATGATGGCACGAGGCTTCGCATCGATGCCAAAACTATTACGAAAAAAGATATTATTTCCATTTATCCCCCGATTCCAAGCACCACCGGTTGCCAGTAAAGCTCATTAACCCTCCCTTCAAGAACCCTGAGACAAAAGAGGCAAAACAAAACATAACTAATCAATGGGAATGCACCGAGTTGGGAGGGCGTGGAAAGGGGGATAACATGATAACCTGAGAGGACTAACAGCTTTTGCCTTAGTGCTTCGCTCACTGGGTGTGGGGTGGAAAAAGAAAGTTCATTAATTAAACAGGGCTAAGGGTAACAGATGGAATGGCTAGCTGGATGCTAATCACTTAAAGCGCAGGGACAGGTTTTTACACTTCAGCTGGAAACTGCAACAACAAACCAATCACACTGGACCTGGAGGCGTCTAGTGGGGACTCTGGGATTACAGGATTTCAACTAGGGGCTTTGATTTTTTTATTTTGTTTTGCTGATATTAATATAAAAAACTTGTGATTATATTCTGGTATTTAACATCTTCCTTCTGTATTTATACATTTTATTTATATTTTCAACTATATCAGGCGGTTTACAGAGTCAACCACAAGCATGTCCACATGTTACAAAACTCACCATAAATCTGTTTTTTACACAATATTACAATAGTTTACATTGTACAATATAATCTATAAACATGCAGCTAAAACACCAGAACTGATTTTTTTTAAATATAATTTCCAAATACTTAACAGCCTAAACAGTTTGACACCAGCAGTCTATGTATGGTGCTGTTTGGCAGGGTTCAGGGACCCCGCTGTTTGCCGTCTGGTTCTTCCCCTGCCCTACCTGTGTTTTTTGAAAGGGGAGGCCCCCGTGACGCCCAGACTCCAAAGTACAGGATGGGGCTCGGGGGTCTTTCAGGGTGTGGGTGCCATGCAGTGGACGCCTTTTGTTGCGAGATGGGTGGCGAGAGGAGGAGGAACTAATGTTGGGGGGAGGAGGGGTAAAAAAAAAAAAGGAGTAATGCTATGAGTCATTTTGCATTAGCAGCAGGAGTGGGAGACAGGAGGGGGGGATGAGAGGGGACGTAGGGTGAGAATACTTTTGCATGTTGTATGAAGCTAGACGCCATATGCCATCCGAGCTGGGCTGCCTCCTGAGTCAGGGCTCTTGGTTTGACAGGCCTGCGCTTGCCCCCTCCACACACCCAAAGCTATCCCCCCAACCCTAACTAACACCCTCCTCCTTCTAGGCCTTTCTACGCTCCAGCAATGGGCTTGGCAATTGCTTTGGTTGTGCATGGTCTGCACTCTGTTCATCTGTGTGTGTGTGTGTGTGTGTGTGTGTGTGTGTGTGGAGGGGGGGCTTACTCAGTGATCTGAACACATCGGACATTGTCGTGAGTCCCGGCAGGAACAGCTGGTCAGCTGGAGAGAGGGGCGGGAGGGGGTAGGGATAAGGAGGGGAAGAGATGGGAGGCAGTGCGCTACACTGATAATGGGATTAGGTTAAAACATTCAGGGGGGGGGGGGGAGAGACCCCTCCTCTTTTAGTACCCTTCCAAATAATGCATAAACTCCCAACTAGCCTATCAAAGCCAATGCCAGCCACCGCCCAGAGAAGAACAGGCCAAGTCCACACTGGCCTCCACCCACCTACTCATCCTGCAATAATTCAGCTTCCTATATAATAAACTTAAACAATAATAAACTTCCTCAATAAGTCCAGGTGATGAAATCAAGTTGAATTTCAAAGTGACTCGCTGGTAGTGAGCTCTGTTTCCTATAAACAGGAAGTTGGCGAATTACACTCTCACGAATCCTCTATATAATGACTTGCACTGGCGTCTCACTGCGCCCAGTCAAGCACCGTGCACCACAGCGATCCAGACTGCTGAGTATTATCTATGAGGCTGGTGACAGTTATGGCACAACAGCTGGCAAATTAGACCTATCAGCAATGCTAAATAATTCATGCGGGACAACACTAACATGGCAGATCCTATTCATGACACCCCATCATGCATACGGGAGGACTTTCATCTCTGCTAGGTGAAGAGTTTTACAGTATACAAAAGAAAAACAGGGCTGTGGTCAAACAGGGCCGTGAGTGGGACAATAACTTGGAGGAAGGGCTGTGAGGATATGTCACTGTAATAATTACAATGAGTCTGCAACACACAAAGGACTGTGGATAAAAGATACCACATCCTTTATGTTTTCCCTTTAAATCCTTAGAAATTAAGTCCAGATGTTAATGTGAGCCTGTTGGCAGGGAGGGGAGGGGGACATGACAGACTTTAACAGCTTTCTGGGTTCTAATGAAAGAATCAAACCTTCTCTCTGCTTCACTCACACATACACGCCACCTAAAAGCCTGGCTCGCATGACTGGCGATGGGCAGAAACAGATTATGGTTATTGATCGCTGCCTGGAGATGGATCTTTGTGTGTGTGTGTTTTTTTGCTCGTGTGTCAGAGCAAAGGATGGGAACTGAGAGCAGTGTGCAAAAACTATCGATTCTGTTGAGAGGGGAGGATATGTCTCCGAATCAAGGTCAGTTTTGCATTGTCTCACCTATTAGTAACTTGCCAACTCAACACACAAACACACCATCTATTTCTATCTTTAACAATGGCCCTATCATAAAAGATGACAGACGGAGCATCAAACTCAAGTGCTTGTCAAAAAAAAAGAAACGAGAAGACTCCGCTATAGTGACAGCAGGAGCAACCTTTATAAGCAGTAAATGCAACTGGACAGCGAGGCCATCCGGTGACCGACTGCTTTCAGGTGAAACAAACTTATCATCTCATTACTCCAACTATGGTGCTTATTTTGGCTGAAGAAATGAAAAGGAATTAATCAGAATTCAAAGATTATTTTTTAATCTAAACTATGGAGAATCTAAAGTATGGAGTTTACTTTTAAACTTTAAATTTATGCATCCAAAAGAAAGGGAATTTCAAAAATTCAATTGTGGCGATAAAAGTATTTGTTTCTGTTAATGTTTTTAGGCCCCAAAAACATTTCACAGACAATAAATGAAATCATACGTGACAAATAAAAAAGGATTTTTGAAAACAGAACGTCATTGTTATTGCCTAAATATTAATGTGAGAAACTGCTGACAGAGGAGAGCAGGCTGTTAGAAGAAGCCGGATGTTAACACAGGTCCATTTATGGAAAGTTGTCAGGAAGGAAAAACTGCAGTAGATAAATACGCACAAACAACTTTTAACAGCAGCCACATTGCAAGGATTGTGTCGAATGACTTGAATGTAGCTGGAATCTCGGCTCCTAGCGGCAAAAAATACAGACAGGTCAGAGGTCCAGGAAGAAGTTTCTACAGTAAGAGGTGATCTGTAGAGCTATAGTAGGCCAAGCGTTTGGGCTGTTGGGTTATATCAACTCCAAAGTCAGTCTAGCAGTCAACCATGTGTTTTTTTTATTGAATTCAGTTAATTCTAATGAACAACTTTAGAAACTCTTTACAGCATCTGATGCTTTACTCTGCTGAAGTAGAAGCTGAATCCATTTTCCAGCTGGACTCTGCTCAAGTGCACACCGCTAAAAGTTCTTCTTTAATGACCATTTTATACTGTGCTGACTCACCTGATTGGCTAACAAACTGCCCTGAGCTACACCTCATAGATAATCTGCAGAATAGTGTGAAGAGGAACAAAAATAAACATAAAGCTATTACTGAAGAAATCGGGCCTTTAAGTTCTCAGCTATCAGCCTCCATGCGCCGCTGCATTGATGCAGTAATTAATGTAAACAGTGTCCTGACAAAATATTGAGTGCAAATCAGAAACAATACATGGTCTTACTTCTTAATAAGCAGACATTTCTACAAAAAAATGCACCCCCAAAAATATATATATATATAATATATATATTCTATTATAAATCTAATAGAAAAAATATATATTTTGAACATAAATTAGTGACGGTTGTCTATATTGATGCTACAACTGTTGCAATGGAGAAAACGTAGCCACAAAAGTAGCACCGTTTTTTCTGTTTAAGCGCTTTGCTCAAGGCTGTCAAACAAAAAAAGCAACCAAAAAGGCTCGATACTTAACCACAACTGTTTGTTTAGAAGACTTTATAAAATAAAATGCACCTTTGAGCAATAATAATAATAAAGGTCTAGATATTTATGTTTAAGAAAACTGTAATTAAGAAATAAAGTGAAGAAATAAAATGATTTTACTTTATTCTATTTATGAGGATTTAGCTCTTATAAACACTGCATGTATATATTAGACCTTTTCAAGACTATGTATTGACTACATACACATCAGTGCAGAAAAACTGTGTTTACAGGAAAAAAAAGGGCTAACTGGTGTTGACAAAGCCGCTCTGAAAGATGAACAAGTAGCAAACAAGATGTTCTTACCTCAAAGCCAGAGCAGCTGTTTTTTCTATCAGACATATATCAATAATAAATGATCTTTGATGGGTTGTTTGTAAAAGGCTTGTGATAAGGTTCTTATTAATTTTAGGCCTATGTTGTGTCCTGACAGAGAAAACTGGGACAAATTGTGCACGAAAGTGCAACTAAAGGCTGGAGAGCATATGAAAAAAAATGCACTGAACAGCTCAGCTTTAACAAATCAGCAGGAGAGGGAGAAAAAACGGAGATGGATGAAAACAGGACATAATAGGGAAAGATATTACGAGGTGGTATCCTACTGAAAAACACTGTAGTCCATCTGTGTGAATTTTCCTGCAATGTTGCTGGTGGACATTTTTTAATATCAAATCCTATTAGCTTGAGAGATTCTGGGAGCGTTGCAGCAGACTGCTGGAGTCCTCTTGAGCCTTGTGACAGAGCGAGAGAGGGGGCTGCCAAGCCACACTGGCCTTTTATCTGGACACACAGGGGTCATATAGCTCCTCTTTGAAGAAATATTCTCTAATTACCTTGGAGAGTGGCCTCACAGGCAGAGAGCAGGCTGTGGATTGTTAAGGTATTGTGGAGGGGTAAACTAAGGATGAGGATTTTCTTCTGGCACAGAAAAAAAGGAAACACACACATCCTTGAAGGAAAAAAGCACACGGGTGGTTGTTGTTCTGACCTGTTAAAGATAAAGAGCTGCATATCTGAAGAAGCAAACAGAAAAACACTACAATGCAATCGGGAAATTTGAAAAAGACCTGCAAGAGCTGTTCTGTTAAGGATGAATTTAACAGAACATTGCAGGTTTTGCTTGTCCACTGCCTCTTATAGCATTCTTATTCAACATCCAAACTACAGAGACTGATACTGGCACACTGCTTTACATGGCGCACTTGTTCATCTCCCCGTTGAAGTGTGTGAGGCCTGGCTGCCTATCAGTGCCAGACCTCCAGAGGCAGCGCTTATCTCCTGCCATAGATCGTGCCTTTCTGCTTATTGCTTCTCTGCTTAGGAATGCCAGGTGAATCTGTGCAGCTCAACACAAGCCTGTTACTTGCCCCTCTCGGCACCAATCCCCCCCCCCCCCCTCTGCACCACCACCACCTCCACCTCCCTAAGGCTCACACAGGAAGGCTATGGCCCCACCACTTCTGCTCCCCCCACAGCTCTGGCACAGACAGTCACACTGAGCTAATTCACTTGGCGTTGGGTAACAGACATCTGTCACTCAGGATGCCACAGGGGACATGCAGACACAGCCCGATAGTGGGTTGGGGGCGGCCAGGCGATGCGGTGCATTGTGAAGCACACACAGACGGATGCATACTTATACACAGACCTCACCGTGTGAAGTGCAGCTAGATTTGGGTCCAACAGTGTCTACTGGCAGAGTACGAAAAAAAGGGAAACTTTAAAAAAACAAAACAACTTTTAGATATTCATGAATACAAGCCTGTCTCCAAAAGTGAGGTTTCTATAGTAACCACCAGGGGGGCTGAGGAGTTTCAGGGCGTAGATGATGTAAAAGCAGTCTGAGGAGGAGCAGGGCGTAAGAGGAGATCGGGTTTCTCCCTCAAGGGGCCATCCCAGTTCGTTCCCCTCAGCTCACCCCCCACAGCTCCATGCTGCTGGCATTCACATGCTAATTTATCTCCACTGGTAATTACACTCTCTTTAAACCAACTGACAACTACAGCTGGAGTCAGGCTCGGCTCTTAACGGCACACTGTTGGATGGGCGGAGGGATGTAGGCGTGTGCGCGCCCAAATGCATTTACATGTTTTTGCTCTTGGCTCTTTTGTTTAGGTGCTTTCTTTCTTTTTTTTTCGGCTATAAAATGCTAGCGTTAGATGATGACACATTATCTGTCCTCAAACCAAAAACAGCCCAACAAACCTGCCTTTTTGCTCCAGGCTGCAAAACAGCCCCGCCTAACAGTTATATGTAAATAAGGCAGCTCATAAAGATCACTGTCAGCACTCAGCTGTGTACACCGACGAACATGACATGCACGCCACATCTCAATGAATTTACCCAGGCGGGTTTTTTCGTTTCCTTACCAGCTGAAGCTCAGGAAAGTTTCACCTCGGCTGCTAGCCTTTTTTTTTTCTTCTGTCATTGCATTCCAATGATGAACTGTTCTTTCACAGGATGGCGAGAAAGGCAAATAGATGTAAAGGATACAAGCTCTGGTAGAGAGTCAGCCGGGACTTGACAGCTCTGCTGGCGTTGATACATGTGGCTCGTACCAAACTTGGCAACAGCGCCCCGGTCACAATGGCGCCATTAAACAGAGGTCCAAAAAAAGGAACCTAAAGAAGTTCAAACAGGAAGAGAAAGCCACAAGAATTAGGAAAAATAAACATAAATCAAACATTAAAATGTAATTAAATCTAATGTTTTGTAAAGAGTGGCTGGAAAGTGTTTGCCTCTGACAATTTTTAGTCAAATCTACACGTTTCAGATCAACCTATTTCTGAAATCAGAGAGAAAATCACCGCACCAAATAAAAGGAGCAGTTTTGAATGATAGTTTTGTTGTTTATTCAAGTAAAAAAGATATTTCACAATGTAAGAATACCTTCACGTCACCTTTGCAAACTCGCAAATAGCCCCTGTGGAGAAATGCTGTTCAGGATGTTTGTAGCCTTAATCCCAACTTTAAATTCATGTCAGTTTATTTCAGTCTGATTTATGTTTGGACTTTGACTTTGATTTCTTATATTTTCTGTGTTCTAGACTTTCAGTCTTAGGCGTAATGTTTTGCTTTGAATCATTGTGCTGGTTTTCAGCTCATAGACTCTCAGCGGGGTTCATCTCATCTCCAAAGCTTTAGAAATATCTTTGCAAACTTTTAAAAACATAATGACTTAGTGTCATTAGGTTCTATCTTAGTTCATTCCTGTCTCTATAGGTCTGGTAATACAGATGCATGGCTGTGGATAGGCATATTTAACTCCGGTAAAAACCAGTTAAACTTAGCTAATAATCTAACCAGATGAGAGATAAGTTTTATCAAACAGGGCCAGGGTGGTCTCTGTTTTTTCCCTTTGAATATTTGATTAAATTGAAACATTAAGGGTGGCAAAGAATAAAATACTAAAGAAATCTCTATGGAGGAAAACAGTTTTTCACAGCAGTCCTAAATTGCTTGGATTGAAAATCCTCATGCCAATTTCTTCCAAACGGTTGCTCCATCTGCTTAGTGCAAGGGTTCAAGTTGAAATTGAATTTTTCCTAACTTTGCATGACAACTACACATATCTAATGCGAATCAATGTTATGGGTAAATGAAATTAAAATGACAATCAATGTTATACAATGCCCTCATATTGAGCTGCTGAACAAATACAAAAGGACCAATATGAATTTTAGCAACAGCCTGAGTCAGGGTGTGTGTGTGTTTGTGTGGGTACACGCGTCTGTTCATGCTTATTGGAAGGGGCCCTTAATCACCAGAGCTCAATAGTCATTGACCTGGAAGTTGACGTGGATGTCAAAGGGTTCCTGAAGGTTCAACTTTGCAGTTCCGACAGTTTAAGAGTCCAGTCATATTAAACAATACATTTTTATAGGGATGTTACTTAAAAGCAAAAACAATTAGAGGATCTCTTCCAGTTGCAAATTTCTAATATTTGTTTCAATTATTTGTTAGAAAAACTAAATTCTGCAAATATATTTGTCATTAATTTTGAGATACTATGAGAGCCTGACAAAATATTTCTGAGCATCCAAAATTCGTCATCACTGGCTTCAAGAGTTTAGACATTTCACTGTCCTTTCTGAGGCCACACATCGAGCACAGCGCTGCAAAGTAACCAAGATGAAAGCTAACCAACAAAGGGCAGTAACCACCTCTGAGAGCACATACCCACAGTGTGGGTAATAATGCACTGCTGGAGGAGAGGAGCACTGAAAGCCATCAGACAGAAAACAGAAAGCAGAAACATCTTTTAAAATTTTACAGGAAAATGAAACAGGAAATGTAGAGACGGGACTTCATTACCACATAAACAGGGTAAAAAAATTAAATCAGCACTATGCTGTCTGAAGTCAGTTAAAGAAAACATCTCTTGATCCTTGAGAGTCCCTTGATTTTAAGTTATTATCACATTTTAGTCAATTTTATTTCCAAATCAGTAACTGCCTTATTTGGCAACCTATGTAAAAGGAAGTAAAAAAGCTTTATTGTAGAAAATATGTAGTTCCTACAGAAAAGATAACTGATAAGTCATAGAATTAGTTTGATTGTGTTTATTTTAGTAGAAGGAAACATTCAAAATATTATTTTAACCAAATCTCTTCTCTTACTATTATTGACACCCCTGCTATTGACATTTAGTAGCACCTTCTTAGGTCGATACGACCCTTAGTCGTCTCCTATAACAGATCACAGTTAATTCATAGAGAACGAGACTTGTGAGGATACCATCTTTGCCTAATCTCGCAAAGAAGAATGGTGAAAAAAGACAAGAGCCCATAACAGTGTAGATCCTCCAAAGAATGACCATAAGGTGCTATTTCACATATTAATCCAGAGTTTCTCATCAGAGACATGATGTAATTTAACTGAAAAGTAAAAAAATCTCATCTAATTCAGTCATATTTTAAGTCAAAGCTTCCAAAGCTCAACCTTTATGTTTGTGATGGTAGAACAAAAAATGCTTTTCTCTTGTTTTCTCCCATAATAACCTGTTGGCATTAGGGTTGGGAGATATGTAAAAGTTTTCCAACCGATATTTGTCAGTCCAGCAAATGGCGATGGATGATATATTCGTGCAGGTGGCTAGCAAACCTTTCAGAGCACGTCTTCTAAAGCGCTGATAATACTGTTAACCACCTGCACACACTGCTCAAAATCAATAAGGTAAAACATCCTTCTTTTTCAGTTCTTCTGACTATATCATCAAACATTATAGTTTTTTTGATCGTAATTCATTTATTTATCTGAATGTGCAAAACAACACAATGAAATCTGGCGCAGAGATTTTTTAAAATTTATTTCTATGGAAAAGCACAGGTTCACTGGAGGAGAGAATTTTCCCTTTTTTTTTATTGTTTTTTTTTTGTATTCGATGTGTTAAAATCAAATCCGTAACAGATGGAGCGGACTCTAAACACAGTTAAAAAAAAAAGCCCGTCTCTGGTTCAGATCAGTTCTTTGCTCGGTGGCATTGCGGGGAAAAAAATGCTGCAGCTGGAAGGGTTTTGTGTGTACCACTAAATACAACAAAAGTTTTTTTTTTTTATTGTTGCGTCTTAACCTGTACGCCAAAATGAGAAAGAAAAAAAAAAAACACGATCTTTGAAGGGGTGAGTCTATGGTCGATGTTTGATAGATTTGTTCAATCGCAGAACCTTGCTTGGCAAACAGATATCATCTATAAATTGTTATCGTTTACATCAGTTCACCCACAGAGCGCTGACTAAAAGATATGAACCTCTGAGGTTCTGTTTCACGTAAGACAGAAACCAATTAACAACTGAACTTTTAACTAAGTTATTCTGTTTCATTGATTTAAAGGGATGGTTGGAGGTACTAATAACCTCTGATTTTCTTTTTTTAGGATGGAACTACTTCACTCAGTGAATACATTTTGATTTTGTTTTAATTAAGCAGTTTAATGCAGCAGATCTTGGCGCCCATGAATTTCTTCCTCCCCTCCTAGAGGGGCGCTGTTCTGCAACATTTAGATGTGTTCCTGCCTCAAAACACTTAAATCAAAAGCTTAGATCATAAGCAGGAATCTGGAGGAGTTGACTGCAGGCTGAGGAGGTTTTGGACCATAAACACCAGCCGCCATGAGCTGAAGCTCGACACGCCATGCTGACCAAAGAAAAAATAAAAAATGCTACCCATAAATATTCACCTGAGGCTTCTTCATGATCTGGATGAAATACATTTGATTCTTCATTGGGTAGATGATAATGAGCACATCTCCAAAGTCGGTTGGGATGATGCCACGTCGGTAGTCCCTGGTGTGATCGGACCACACGATGTGCACCTCATCGTTGCCCAAGTGACGCAGCTGCAAGTAAACACAAAAATCATTCTAATTAAGAGCCTTGCAAGTGCATGTTATTCCCACTGTTATGTTGATGAGGAAAATAAGACAAATTTAAGAGGAAAAGTGTTTTTCTAAACCTGTTTTTTATCGCCTCTACAGACCAGAAAAAAATTGAAGCTGAGGGAAATAATAATATGTACACGAAGGTAGCCCAAAGGTGTCTCCAAAAAAACGCAAACTATTTTGCTATTACTGCAAGCATCAGGTGTAAGAAAAATCACAAAGTTTGTTAAAATAAAAAAGGGTTAGCACTCGGGTTCAAGCCCTGGATTTGACTCTTTTTATAGCTTTTTCATTACAAATTCAAATAGCAAACACAAAATAGCCAAAATTGCACTTTTAAAAAAACAAGTAATTCAAATCCAATTAACCCTCTGCATCAGAGCTTAAATTGCTTCCCATTTCCACTCTATTCATGAACACAAATGAAAGTGGGCCGGACAAGAAGACACACTTAAATGACAGGAAATAGGTTGACAGTAGTTTTTGTAAAAGGTAAACAGGTCACCTCATTTTGAAAGCAAACAGGTGAACAAAGTTACAGTCTATTCTCTTATAGGTTAAGATCAACCACAGTCCATTTGCTTCCGTATTCTCATCCCTTGAACTAACATTATCCCAAGCTCTAAAACCACTCATTGGGTTCTGATCAATAAATCAGCTGTAAATGAGACACATTTAAACCTCAGTCCTCCTGAAATCTGCTCTTTACTGTTGAAAGAAAGTCCCGTTTACAGTCAGCACTTGAAGGGGACATGGCAAACAAGTGTGTGAAGGTGTTCTGATGAAATGTGATCAAGACCTAACTTTTGGTTTTATACAAAACACTGTGGTTAGAAACTAAGAGTGCACATTACCCAGAGCATAAACCCCGGAAGAACATGGCGTTGGTAACATAACAACACAGGGAGGCTTTTCTTCAGCCACTAAACTGAAAGTTGCTAGTTGATGGGAAAGTGGATGAACCTGAGACTGGTGCAGTTTCACCTTCTGCCTTTGCAGCTACAAAAAGAAAACTGAAAACCACGAGTTTTCTTCAAATTGATGGATTTAATACTTTGTATTGATCTATCAGATAAAATTCAAAAAAAGAAATCCGATCAATTTATTGAAGATAGGAAAAGGTCCAACGGCGCTGAACAAGCACCCCTTCGGTCTTCTGTCAAGGACACCGAGAAGTAAGCCTCCACTCAGAAGAAAACATCTGCCAATGTACTGTTGGCCTAATGAGCCATTAAGAAACATGCCCTTGCCAACAAAAAATGCAATTAGCACATTCTATTATAAGCCCTTAATTATGGTAATACGGTAATCTTAAACAAATCCACGGCATGCTGATTACTGAAGCTCGCCAGTTCAGTCTGTCTGTCCAAGGATCAGCAGGTACCAGCCGGGTCAGTCACTGGGACAATTTCAGAGAAAATGTTGAATATGCATTTGCAGGAGACAATTAACACTGGGATGTTAATTTGGGTTAAGATATTAGCATTTGGATGAGCTGAATGACATGTTTAATGAGGATGCTTATGCTCTAGTAAATCATCTTCTGCACAAATCTATTTACCCCCCCCAAACTTCTTTAATAAAATGTGATTTGAGTCAAAGGCTCTTGTCCAATTATCCCTCTTTGACCTCCCATCCAGCCACTGGGCTTCACAGACATGGAAACAGAAAACTGGAGGACTCCAGAACAAAAGAGGCTCCTTATAAAAACAACCTGCAGCAGCCCAGTTAAGCTGTAGTGCCTGGGGGTGAGTGTGATAGCTGAGGCACCCGTCTATCTCACTCTCTTTCACACACATGCACTTAGAACTACATGGCTTGACCCCAGCCCTGCAGGTCGTTTCCATAACCCCATTACTGGAGCCAGCTGCTACTGCTGCAGCTTGCCCTGCCCCTAAAACCCACAATTGGATTCAGGAATTTGCGGTTCTTTCTGTTCTTATCAGGGTTTGTTGTGCCCTCGTCTTCAAAAAGACAAATCTGCTCAGCAAGAACTACCCCATCCGTATCTCCCCACGGTCTGCTTCTATGGTTACAGCCAGTAAAGTGGGTGACTGCCGGACAAAGTGTTATTTTTAAATTGACAGAGGAGCATCCTACTTGGACAAAGACAAAGCCTGTTTCTCATTCCAGATTTTCTCCCTCCTGTCTTCTTTTTCAAAAGCATTTGCAGCAAACAGCCAGTTGCCAATTTTTTGTCAGACCTGTGGTTGGTGTGGGGATTTGAGCAAGGTGAGCCTGAGCAATTACAGAAGTTACTGGTGAAATGTATGGTGATGGAGTAGCCTCACACTACAGCGCCACACAAGATCAAAGAAACTCTTTCCTTTTACTCTAATTTTAGTGAGAAGAAACTTCAGCATGTTTGGAATGACTAGTGTACCATTCTGTAAAACAAGAGGGAGGAAGTCTGCTGAGAACAGTATTGTGGTTGGATATGAGGAGAGCCTGATGAATTTCCCTTCCCAGCAGGGTACTGTATGAGAAGATTGGCATTGCGGGCAGGGGCCTTGCGGCTCATTTCTCTGTGCTAACTGCTACCGCTGTACTAGAGCTCAGAATCCCACAGCAGAACCCAATCGATTGCTCCTGTGGCGGCAGCAGGAATTGGATAAAAGGATCCTGCCGGCATCCGGCCGGCGCCTGCCCTGGCAGGGAGAGCTAATGGCTGAATCCAGGCCCTGGTCACAGCGCACAGGGAGGGGGCAGGAGCCGGCCGAATCATAGTCATTACCGCAGCGGCACATGCCCTCTCTTCACTCACGCGCCTGCGATTCTCTACTCCTCAGGCCTTCCTGACCAGGGTCACTAATCAATGCCCGTACTTTGGAGTCACACCTCCTGATCTCAGCTTAACAGAGAAGTGGAGGCTACACAACACACGGCTCTATGCAGGCATTACTCTAGAGCCGTTTTACCGCCTCTAATGTCTGGAAGAAGCTGTACTCAGGTATCTTTATAAACACAGGTATGTAAAACCTTTTATTACAATGATATCCACATTTCTACCAGGAAGTATGAAAGTTAAAATGACCGTTTTTACCTTTTTGGTGAGACTGTCATCAGAGTCAGATGGCATTCTTGTAGATACGTGGAAAATGACTTCTACAGTGGAGGTAGCATAGTAGGGAGCTGTCAGGCCTGTGCTTCCATTCCTTTGGAGTCCTCCCATAAAGCCACAGTGTGTGGCCAGGTCCACCTGAGGAATTCAGCGTATTGTACAACTTTATGTAGTTTGGAGATATACATTAAGCGTCAGTGGAGACACTGTAAAAAAGGTTTGGCAGGTGGAATCAGATCATGTCAGGTTGATCAGCAGAGGCTTGAAAATCAAAAATCTTATTTGTCCACAACCAGTGAACGCACCTTTCTGACGGCATCAACACTGTACTTCTTAGTGATGAAGCTCATGCTGAGTTATTTAAATATTTCTACCATCAGAAAGAGGATTTACAATTAAATTAAAGGAAGCACAGCGATGCTAAGAGGCTATAACTCATTAATAAATTCATTTTTTGCAAGAAAACATTTTCTGTGGTAATATGTTAAAATAATAAGTCTTAAAGTTGTAGAAATACCTGATGGGTGTTTACACACTTCCCTGTCCAAACAACTTGTGGTTAAAAGTACAGATCTCATTAATAAACCTTTGAAAGACTACCGTGTGTCCAAGGATTGGATCTAATGTTCGACGTCACATAACCATTTGTATTTAAAGTATAACAGTTAAAAGTTAAATAATGAGAGAATAGTGTTATATGGAGGAGGATATCTGTGTTCCATGAAGGCAGTGGAGCTCCTGCAGCAGGAGGAGCCACTGGACATTATAGAAACAACTGACCTGTTTTAGTGGTGCCACAATAGAAATCAGACAAACGAAATGTCTATAAGGATAAAAAAAGGTCCTAAAAAGTTACCTTCCGAAAGAAAATGAACATTCAAGAACCATTTGAGGAAAATGCCCCTATAGTTGCTTTAAGTCCTTTTGATTTTTCCACCTGTGTCTGTCATGCAGCATTTTACAAATTGTCAGAGTTAACCACCAACATAAGAGACTAAATAGTAAAACATATTATTGCAGAAAGGCTCAAATAAAATCTTTTTTCAGTGTCATTTTAGGAGGAACTTGAAACTGATGTACATATGAATCTGCATATCAAAGCTTCCCAACAAACGGGAGTTTAGAAATTGGCTTCAAAATTCCGATCAGTGCTTCCCTACTGCACAAATGTCGAAGTCGATTAAAGGCTGTAGCTCTTCTTACCTCCCATCCCAGTCCAGATACAAAGTCCTCATAGGCCTGGGTGCCTGTGCTGTTTGACAAGATAGAGCACTTGTCTTCTTGGCCTTCTCCAATGTAGAACACAGCAATTTTGTGGGTCTCTCGGCTACAGAAAAAAAATAGAGAAAATAAGAGGTCAGAAAATCCTGTAGTCAAACTGATAAATTGGACAAAACTTTAGAATGTGAATAAAAAAAAAACACAGTTGCAGAATTTCTACAAAATTTCTCCTCTTTACAAAGGATTTGTGAAAGGACTCTGCCCAACCACTTTCCACTGTTGCCATGGCAGTATATTGCACTACCGTAGGTTTTGGGGCACTTTGCATGCTTGTGCACAAACTGTTATTGTCCAAACAATCTGCTCTATCGGAGAGCATAAACTTCAATACTGAGAGCATTCTTCAATACCCTCTTGTCATCGGCAGTGTGGGAAGTACGTATTGATTGGGAGAAGAGAGACAACGTAATAGAGAGACAAGAGTGATGGTAAGAGATTTTTAGAGTTGTGGTTAGCAAGGGCTGGCATGAGGAAAATGATGGTGTTAGGAAAAAAGGAAGGGGGTGTATACGGCAGAAAGCTCCAGCTGTAGTTTCATGATTGAAAAAAAGGGCACTGAATTACAGACAATTGTGTTTTCACTGTATCTACAGCAAATCTGATGAAAATTAATCTAATTTCTACTGGAGACTGCCAATAAGAAACGACTTACCACTGCCTAGAGTCCAAGTTCTTCAATTCCCTTAAAAGTTTAGAGTTTTTCTTCAGCAAGTGGAAGCTTTTTCTGTGCAACAAAAACAAATTAAGGGTCAAACTTTAAGTACAGAGAAAAAAAAGACTAACGTATCTATCAGGTTACCAACAAAAAACAGCCATTGACTATATGTAAACACATTATTTGCCAAAGTTAAGTTGCTGTTTTAGTTACCAAAGTGAAAAAAGAAAAGAAAAAAAGACACAGGTGCAAAATACAATCTCCTATTTGCCATGTTCCTGTAGCACCATCACTATTAAGAGGTGTAAGCTTTTAATTTACAGGGCAGCCACACAAAGATGTGGCTTTGTAGACGTTGATGAAAACAGCTGGGCACTTTTACCCTGTGGAGAGGAGATTAAGACCCAACAGACTCCAATGTGCCCTTAGTTTTCACCCTCTTTGGCCAACAAGCAAACAGCTGAGTTTATATAGTTGTGTTTTACTTGTGCAAATATTCTAGAAATATTTTATTTGCCACAGAATTATATTCTGCAACATTCTATGACTAAGGAGATTCCCATACGAGGAAAGGGCCTGCATTACAACCCGAATTAAAGTGTTTACTGAGAAACCCAAAGGGATCACATGCAAACTTCAGCACTGGAGAGCGTTCTCCAATCTTTAATTAGACCTTCTTTAGATGCACTGTGATGTACTACTCTTCAGATGTTTTGTTGTTTTTCAATCCACTCCAGAAATCCTTCAGTCTGGAGATGGAGAGACTATGGCGCAATCTGGCCTCCACAGATCGGACATATGGAACAGAGGAATGGACAAAGTAATTCTAAAAAGAACTCCACAGGAAATCGAGTTCACAGTTTCCAACAATTCATACTGGGGATACTGAAAATATGGCTAAGAAGATTCTCTACTCAGGTGAGACCAAAAGTTGGAAATGAAGTGGAAATTCTCAAAACATTCCAAGGTTGTACAAACCCTTGATTACACGTATTCTTTTTTCTGTAATTAGGAACCAAAGTTGGGCTCCACAGTGGTAAAGATTGTAGCACTGTTGCCAGCAGCAAGAAGGTTCTGGCTTCAATTCCCAGCCCAGGGTCTTTCTGCATGTAGTTCTGGATACCCCCACAGCCCAAAACACATGACCACTCTGTTATTTGGCATCTCTAAATTGTCCTGGTGTGAGAGTATCTGCATGGTTGTATGTCATTGTGCTTCTCTGTGACAGACTCGCGACTCGTCCAAGGTGTACCCCGCCTTTGTATTTATTTATCCCTCTGCCTTTCCTCACTCATCAGAAACGCCTAAAGACTTACCACTTTAAAGAAATATGTTACTTAACAGTTTTTTTGAAAAAACAAAACACTAAAACCTAGTATAGGCTGGAAATAAGCCCCAGAACGCTAAGGGGTTAAATTTAGCAGTGGTGGTACTGTGTACTGTTGCATACTGGTCAAATTTTAAAGCTCACACTGTTTATGTTTTGATTTCGTCTGATTATTTTAATGATCCATAGATTTTAGGTTGAAAGTTTAAAGCGTTGATGACACGATATTGACATTTTCTTGCATTTTTTGTGGACCAAAATGTTAATACAGATTATCAATCTAAAAACTTTTAAGGACATTGGCATTAAATGTTGGATCAGTTGGTAAGGATGGTGTTGGCTTATTTAAATTTCCTAAAGATCCTTCCAAAGTGGTTGAAACAGGTCAGACGAGATCGGGAAAAGTTGGAGCACCCCAATGTGTCTCTACTGTAATTGGAACATTTTGAGAAGGACATGTTTTTTTATTTTGTTCCTTCCTTGAAAGAGTTGCTTGTCTGTGAGAAACTACTGTGATGAGCTCCAGCGGTACCTATGGCGCACCCCCGCCAGTAAGACTAACATGGACGGATTGTTATTAAGAACCTTCCGGTTTTGCTTACCAGCGCTTCCACTTTCAGCTCCACTTCAAAGCCGACAATATGTTGAGGTAAAGAACTGGAGGCTAACGTGGAGCTTGAATGGTAGATTTCTGCTGTTTCAGATGATGACCAAAAGCTCATTTTTTCTACCTTCTGTAGTACTGAATTCAGTGGTTAATTTTGTCGTAATAACGTGGCTCTGCCTTTTGTATTAGGTGTTTTCATAGGTCGGTGCATTTATAAGAAGGTCGAAGGAATTTATGCTGATTTTCTTTTTAATTGAGATGGTCGGTTCCCCTTGTTTTGGGCTGGAAACCGATAAATCTGACAACAATGGCAATGATGGGTGGGTTGAATTTCTAGCTATACCTTTAAGAATATGGCAAATAATTTGTTATAACTGCAGTGGAGGATTTCTTTGAAACTTATGTTTAATTCAAGATTTATACCAATTTATATTTATGAACTAATAACTGGTTATACTATCTGTACCTAGAGGTTTAACCATCCTTGTTTTCACGCCGTGTGTTTTCTACTGGGGCTGCTGTGGTCATATTAGCCATCAACTTCCAGCTTAGAGTTAGTCAATATGAAGGTTTTTACATTTTTTATCTGATTGTGCTCTCTCAACTTATTGCTACTGTTCTCATGGTCCCTCTTTCACTTTAAAACTCCTGAATACATTTTATGATTTCACTTTCACTTTTTTTAGACAGATTGTATTTTGAGCTTCTGAGTGTTGGGAGCTTTAATTCACCTTTTGAGAACGTTTTTGTCAATTCATTAAAAATTATAGGATTGTAGAGGTTAAAATGATTGATTTCTTGGTGATGAATGTCAACATGAGAAATCAAATACTTGTCTGGAAGAGGAACAAAAGAAGTAATAAACCTCTGAATAACTGGCTTTCTATCCATTTTTCTTCATTTAAATCGTAATTTGTAACTTTACATATAAAAAGAGATGCACCTATCTATTCACAGCAGATACTGATTTCTGTTTTTCTTGGATTTAAAAGTTCAGATTTCTTTTCTCCCAAAGACCTAATAACATAAATGAGGAATAAACATAATTGGAGGTTTTTGATAGATCTGGAAGCTTTAAATGTTTTAGAAAATTAGGGAATTAAAAAAATTATCCACCTTTTCCAAACCTTCTTCTGATTTTATTTAAATAAAAATAACTGCATTTAAATTACATGCTGTTGGTTGTGTATATGTAAAATAGTGGAAGTTTCTAATTTTGATAAACATCCTGAATAAGAAAACAGTATTAGGTCAGACAGTGGGATATCAGTCCGTTAAGGGAAAACCAAATCTGATCGCTGACTGATTAATTGTTGGATCTCTATATGTGACTGTAGCAGTGTTCATTTGATAATACCTGCGATCCCATGAGTTCATGCCCAGATCGTTGAGAAGCAGTCTGCAGAAGTAGAAAGGAGCTTTTGGTTCATGGTGCGAGGGTTCTCTCTGACAGGCAGCCCGAAAGCTCAAATCAGCATCCCACTTCCTAACTTGCTCCTCCTCCTGCTGAGTCTGATGGAGAATGGCCTCCAGTATAGCGTTCTCTTGTTCCAGGTTCATGCCATGGGGCGAAGGCGCTGGCTGATTGAGCCTGAGTCGTGGTTGAGGGAGGCATTCTGGGCTGCTGTGGCTAAGCTCCTCCAAAATCTTGTCCAGCACATCAACCTCATCCTCTTCACAGAAAGTAGAGAGGGATTCTGAGACTGAGCAGGGAGTTTTGAAATGTCCTTTAAGCGGAGAGGTGGGCTGGCTTCTGTGTGCACTGGAGGTTTTTGAAATAGAGGGATCAACTGGATTGAAAATCCCCATATCAACAGAGTCCTCCTGCGTGGTGCAGTATAAGATCGTTCCATCCCAAGAGTATTTTCCCGAAATGTCTCGGACAATGATGCGAACTTGGGAGGAAGGGTGCGGAGGCTGCCCTGCAGTGGGCATCTCTGCTGGGATCTGCAGGTAGGACACCAACGTGCTGTCGTTGAATACAAACAGCTGTAGGTTGGGGCTTTTGAAGACCTCGGAGGACAACTCGGAGGACTCCACGTACGGGTTATCGTGGTTTTCGCTCACAAGGCTGTGAAGGAGAGCCGGACCACCACTAAGGGGATGGTGGCCAAGATGGTTCACCAGATGAGTCATGACTACCCGCGCCGTCAGAGGGATAAGCTCCATGTTTCGACGACGCTTTTCTGTGGGGAGCAAAAAGAAAAGGGATACAGATTAAAATGGTGAGATAATAGCAGAAGGAAAACACATTAGAGCACTCTGATCGAGCACTGGCAGCTTTAGAACATATTATACTCAAGAGTGAATTTAAAAAGCTCAATATTTGTGTGCAGACATGCCATCATCTCTATTAGCTCCTTTTACAAAAAAACTAAATCTCATTTATGTTCACTAAAAGGTGGTGTTTTATTTATTCCTCACAATAGCTTGTGAGAAATAAATAAAACACGCACACCTCTAAGTAGGTAGAGTCTAATCATAAGAGACAAGTCTATAAAGCCCTTTGAGTCTTCCTACAATAGACAAGCATTGAGACCGGCCAGGTGCTAATGAGAACGAGCATCTTTACAGGCTGCTGAATAGGACTCTGCACTGTGGATTGCATTTATGTAAATACAGAGGGTTTTGCTCCCCAAGTGAAAGGCATGCAGTGCTTTATTCTGCAGTGATGTGGGAAAAACAAGAAGATGCACTTTTGCATTGTGACAGTGCTATCAATACCATCATCCCTCATCAAAGTGAAGAAAGCTCTTTAGAGAGCAAGCCAAGCTGCATTAGGGATGTGCTGGCCCTTTGATGTGACTTGATCAATATGAGGTGAGGGCATGAATATAACTAGACCGGCACTCTTTGGTTTGCCCTTTTGATAGTGTTTTGTTATTTCTACCAAAACTCTGTGTTGCAACGCACCAAAAAGCAGAGGTGTGGGGAAATTTTTGCAAGAAAAAAATACTCTTATTACTAAAATATTTTGGCATTGTTTCAGAGGACGTTGGCACTCCGTTTTTGAGCTTTGATGACTTTTTGATTTAGAGGACATGAAGGTAGGGAGATGAGTATGTAGCCTAATGGAATCACAAGGTCATAAAAAAGAAAAAAAAAAAATCAACTTTTTTATCTAAATCCAATAATGGCTCTTTCTTTACGGCTGAGCACTAATGCAAAAATTCCATTCCCTCTGATGGCTGGTTTTCTTTTCATACTTTTAATAAGATATTGACATCTAATGGAGAGCCTCCAAATGGACAAACTACTTAGAGTTTGCTTTTACCTGTAACCATTTTGGGATGTTTTTTTCCCCCCAGCGGGAACCTTAGAGTAGAGAAGATGGCATTTGTCCTCATTTGCTGCAGACCAGAACGACTTAATGCTAGTTTTCACCCTCTCTTGCATGTACACTAACATTTCCGGTTTGCAATACGCTGCAAATGTGAACAGTTTTCTCCAACTGTATGAAGGATAGCGTACTATAGTTCCTTCCCAACCTGTTTCTGTAACCAGAACGCTAGAAGAAGACTCCAACAAAAGTCTCAAGTTAACGAGAGAGAGGAACTGTTATGAAACATGGTTTGTCCACTAATCACATATTGAAAACTCTTTTAAAGATAAGGCTGGCAAGCTAAGAGCAGCAGCGTTTTTTTAACAAAATTAATGTATTTTCACTAAATAACATTTAAAGCTTTTTGAAATATATCGGTGAAGGTTCTCAGTCATCCAGGTCATGGTCAAGCTAGGAAAGTTCACTTTAGGCAACTGTTGCCTAAACTGAACTTTCCTAGCTTGACCTTTTTGAAATACGCTTTTTCTTATTAAAGATTAAAACCATAATTAATTCACAAATAAATTATTCTAACTTACCTGATAGCTTTGGCAGTTGGAGCAACAATTCCCTATTTTAAATGTCTTATTTTAGACTTTTTAAAACACCTTTATGTTGCATAAGATAAGATTGAGCTCTTGATATGGTCAAAATGTGATTATTTTAAAGATAGCGTCATGTATGCTTAAAATATTTAGTAAGAAACCTGAGCAAAGATGTCAACATTCATTTTCTTCTAAAGAGGATTTTTTGGGTTACCCTCTCAACTAGTAGATCAGAATCTATGGATGCATCCTTTTCTCTTGGTAAGAACATGTCCCTACATTCTGAGTCCATGACATCTGGTTCTAATGCTGTAAATTCATTGGTTGCATGATGTAAGCAGTGCAGCTCACGAGCACGTTTTAAAAGTTGATGTTTACACCGGCTGCTGCGCGGTATGCTCTGCAGCTATGGGTCTGTCCCGTTGCAGGGGCTGCATCCTTCAAAGGGCCCATTCTACGTGGGCTTCAAAAACAGTGAAGGTGAGAAGTGATCAGCTATGAATTGGGATGGTCTAGCCCTCAGCAGCAGTCGCTGCCTATGAGTAACTTTGGTCTCCTAGCAACCGTGAGGCGTAGATCTGTGCTCTCCCCAATCACATGAAAAAGGTTAGTTAATTACATTTATTTATTGTCCAATAATATATATATTTTTTTGATCATCTAAAAGGTCTGTATTGTGAACATCGAGTTTGAAATGTCAAATTTTAGAATTAGAGTTTGTTAGCTTGTCTCAACTACCAAGAAAAATAGTTAAAACTCGTTGTAGTTGTTTCCCGTTTATTCCTTGCCAAACAAGAGTCTATATTCATCTGGAATTACAAACAGAGATATAAAAAAAAGTTGGTTTATGATTCATTGTCCATTAATTGTTTATTAGAAAAACAAAAAATTTTACCATCTGATTGATAGTTTTGTTTTAATGTTCCCACCATCCACTAGAGGGGGTTGCTCTTCATTCTTAAGCCAGAGGTAAAAAAAAAGTGACAGGGATCCAGGAATATGCTTTTAACCCTTTCATTTAAAAGCACCAATCTAATAGAATAATCAAACCAAGAAACAGGACAGTATGGATGTATTTATACATTATACAGTATTTATACATTATCAGCAATTAATTGTTTTGTCGGTCATATTTTTTTTAATCTCACTTCCTTCAAAGGCACAGATATTCTTTCTCTTTAGATAATTCCCATAATTCTAGCAATTTCTTTTTTCATTCAATTTTCATTTTAAGTATTTAAGAATAAATGCCCTGTCACTACTTATGCAAATCCTTTACAGCAGTAGATGGAAACACTTATCGGCAACATGATGATAATAGGCAAGATGAATTGTCAATATTATTACAATTCAAAGCATATTTGTGAAGGTTCTCAGTCATTCAGGTCATGGTGAAGCTTAAAAAGTTCAGTTGAGGCAACTGGATGTGAAGTTCTCTAGAAGACGTTTCACGTTTCATCCAAGAGGCTTCTTCAGTTCTAACTGATGCTGGAGAGCACTGAGATAAATATACTGTAGGTGTGACAAAGAATTAGAGGAGGGGCAGAAAGAAACAACAGGTGGCTCTGACCCCTCCAGCATAGTGGCCAATAGAGATCACCTGGGGGGCGTTGATGGTCGTTAGGGGGGTTCTTATTGGGTCATTAACTCCCTCGTCAGGGTGGTTTAGATAACAAGTCTTTTTACAGTGCGAGTCAGGTGAGGGCAGGAGTGAGGTGAATTTTCTGGGTAGGGTTCTTAAAATTGCTTTGTATGTACAGTGGGGAAAAAAGTATTTAGTCAGCCACCAATTGTGGAAGAACTCCCACTTAAAAAAGATGAGAGAGGCCTGTAATTTTCATCACAGATACACCTCAACTATGAGATTTAGACTTAGACTTGACTTTATTAATCCCTTGGGATTACTCCATTCTGGAAATTGTATTGTATGAGAGACAAAAGCAGAAAAAAAATCCAGAAAATCACATTGTCTGATTTTTAAAGAATTATTATCAAAATATTGTGGAAAATAATTATTTGGTCAATAACTAAAGTTCATCTCAGTACTTTGTTCTATACCCTTTGTTGGCAATGACAGAGATCAAATGTTTTCTGCAAGTCTTCACAAGGTTTTCACACACTGCTGCTGGTATTTTGGCCCATTCCTCCTGCAGATCTCCTCTAGAGCAGGGATGTTCTTGGGCTGTTGCTGGGCAACACGGACTTTCAACTCCCTCCAAAGATTTTCTATGGGGTTGAGATCTAGAGACTGGCTAGGCCCCTCCAGGACCTTGAAATGCTTCTTCCGAAGCCACTCCTTCGTTACCCGGGTGGTGTGTTCGGGATCATTGTCCTGCTGAAAGACCCAGCCACGTTTCATCTTCAATGCCCTTGCTGATAGGAGGTTTTCACTCAAAATTTGACGATACATGGCCCCATTCATTCTTTCCTTTACACGGATCAGTCGTCCTGGTCC